>CAUYRT010103922.1:0-26750 GCA_963574885.1 Lepilemur ruficaudatus
TACACTTAAAATGGAGTAAAGGCATGATATGTAAATTAAGAAGTATTCGTTATGATGCTTTAGCATATAATCTTCCAGAGGTGTTTCAGTATATGTATATATGTAATATAGAAGATAACAGTGTATATTCATAAAATGGAATTATATGCTCAAAAAAAAACTGAAGGATGCTATAATAATGACCATTTATTTTCCTAATACATTATCCTTTTGGGTGATTCATCATTATTCCATTTCCTTATTATGTTAGTCTTTTTTAGCATAGTTGGGAATAATTGACTAGTAATGATTAAATAATTCATGGGATAATGAAATAACAAAGTGTTTCAAAAGATGTAGGAAAAATTAAATCACTGAAAGTCCATAATATATCTGATTTATAAGAGTCCAAAGAACACATACAGGAATTGCAAGATATGAGTTACATTTTATTTTTAAAAAGAAAATTTTCTCTGTCATTTGAAGGATTTCTAAGAAAGAATAAAAGTCATGAAATTTCAATTCTTATAGTTAGAACTGCTCAAAAACAAACAGCAACCTAAAATTTTGTCCAATGGACCTGGAAGCTATCTCTGGGAACAAAAAATGTTTTCAATTAAAGATATGAGGGAAAAAAAGTATTTCTTAGGGAACTGAACACTTTAATAAAGGCCAGCAGTGTGTCCACCAGTCTAGAGTCAGGATTCCCAGCCCACACTTTGTTGGAAGTGCCCTTCATTTCCTAAAGGGCTGGGTGCATGTGGCTGTTTTTGTTCTTGGAGATCCTACCACTCGGGCCACAGGTAGTTGTGGACAGTTGACCCAAGTTAAGAATATGAATTTCTCTTTTTCCAGATTTTGAACCATAAGAAACAAACGGGATACTGGTGCCAAACAGGAAGGTCTGAACTAGCAGCACCACGGAGCCTGCCTGAAGCCTTGAGCAAGCCTAAATTATAGGGAAGCAGGAAGGAAGACATCTTCAGAGAAGCCCAGGGGAGTGAAACATGTAGAATCCAGACAGTGTGCCTCAGTGAGGGATAAAGGGTGAGAAAACCTGGCTAAACTTCCAGCAGTTTGAATTCTTCATATTCTTTATAATACCTCTTTATTTTAGAACTGGGTTCCTGTTTCTTCAACAAATCTCTAAAACAGAAATTAGTGCCAGGAATGGGATTGCTCAAATCACAGATCCTGGGTGAAAGTGTAAAACTAGTTGTGGATGAAGCAAAGAGAGATAGAAATAAACGTGGGGGGAGGTAGACAGAGAGGAGTCCCTGTTCTATGAAAAACTAGTATTTTGGAGGTAAGTAATGACAAAATAGCTAAACTATTACCAAAAATATCTTGGGACCCAAGCCACAAATTCAGGTTGTTTGGCTAAAAACAAATAGGGAAAAGCAGGGAACTTCTATGTTTCATAAAGAGAAATCTTTTCCGCTGAGATTACTGAAGACCAGGTCCAGATATTACTCATAAGTTTGAAAAAGGTCAGGAGCCTAGCAATTGAAGTGAGAATATCCAACAGTAGATAGACTAGTTTGGGAAGCACAACCCTTCCCACAGGATAGACATGTTGATGCCCAACCCTGCCCACACCAACCCCTTATAAAACACTTTCAGGGATAGGAATGTAACCTGTAGAGGGGAGAGTATTGCGGGGGCAGACTGGGGAAAAGGTGCTATCCAGTCCCTGCCAGCAAGCCTCTTCCTAAACACTCGTCCTTCTTTACTCTCTGGAAGACAAGGCCATTAGGAAGAAACAATGGGGATAAGGAGAGCTGAATAAAAATCCTGAAGGAACGGTCATTAGGTAGCCTGGTGATTAAGGGAGCAAATTTACCCAACAGAAATTCCTGCAATCACCCTTCAGCCAAAGACACACTCAAGAAAGACAATGATTGAAAGCCCACTAAAGTTCCAGGGTAGTTAGCACCAGAAGAACTTTAGTCTTGAACAAGTATCTATACCAACTGATATCAACATGGGGTGAGTCATGCCTCTTCCACAGGCTCCAGACTCAAGTAGAAAAGGATGCTGGCACCAGACAATAATTACTGAAGTGGAGAGAGAGGACTCCTCGCCTATGTCTCTCAGAAGAGCAGGCCTGAAGGACAAGGATAAAGGAAATCCTTCTAATGGGCAGATCCTAGGGCTGTCAGGCATGACTTAGGATCATGTTCTATTGGTCTGGACCAGGAAATGATCTTGTTTTCTAAGTTTCTTCCTCACCTCTAAGGCAAACCTCCTTTTCTAATTGGTAATTTTTGTTGCTGTCCCTACTGTATTGCTAGTGTGCTGGTAGGAAAATGTGTTACTAAACCTAGAGGATGTATTCTGGCAGGGTGGTGATCACATGGACCAGATGGAGATTGGGGAGCAGGCATTTGTAGCTGTGCCTATAATACTGGATCATAATAGGCTACAATATCTTGAAGGATAAGTTTGCAGAGATGAAGTATAGTGGTAAGACATTAGTAGAAATCAACCTAGCCTAAATCTTCTTGGGAATGGTTCCAAAGCCTCCACTTTTTACCAGGTGACTACAATTTCAGGGCTGCCAAACGGTTGTACAAGATTGTGTGTATACTGCATATTCCTGTGAAGAGGTCCTGCCCCATCATCCTGACCATCGCTGATTGAGCTGCCTGATAACATAGAGTCAGACTTAATCTCTGAAGAATTTGAACTAAGAGACTGAGGTAAGAGGCAGTCACTGGAGTTGTGAAGTTCTAGAGTTGGGTTCAGAGTTAGCACCATAGCAGCTCAAAGGCATGAACAAGCTGAGGCTACAGAGACAGGACTAACCAGACACCCCATGTGGGGAAGCAGAAATGAAGAGTCCTTCTGAGAAACCAGTCCTCAGAAAGAGAATAAAGCAGATGCATAGATAATTATGTGTAGGAGAAAAACAAGGAAGAGAGAAACAGAGGGATAGCAGAAAACAAGGAATAGGGTACAGAGACAGAACTAGATAGTAGAAACAGAGATAGGGGCAGTCAGAGACATCTAGAGAGTAATTGCTGGTGACTTTCTCGATCCTAGTGTTTCACTATGCTTCCTGCAAGTTAAGTTCCTGATTTCTGATTCATTTTAACAGCTCTTTTCTTACAAGCTATTTTAGGTAGATTTCTGATTCTTGCAACCAAACAATTTTTGACCTAAGTGGCTGCTCCATGAAAGACTTTCAACGTAACCATAGCTGCATCTTTTAAATGTTTAATTTGCAATTATGGGCAATATGTGTACTGCCTGACATAACTAGGGTATTGTAAAAGTGAGGCTCTCAAGGGAGAGGCACTATAATTTCTTTGTAACAACATCTTAAGTGCTGTCCAAAGATAGACCTGGTTTTACAATAATAGGTAACATTTACTGAACAATTCCCTTGGGACAGTTTCAAACATGCAGGATCTTGCCTATTATTCATAATAATTAATGAAGCAGGTTCTATTATTATTCCCATTTCACAGACTAGAAAATTAAGGTACAAAGAGTTAAGCACCAGAGCCAATAAAGAGATAAAGTAGGATCTATTGTTTATTTACATTAATACTGACATCTGAAAAAATAAATTTTACACATGCACTTAAAATTTATTTCAGTCAGTAAATTTTTGCTTAATACCTATTATATGCAAAGTGCTGCTTTAAATTCATAAACTGGTTAACACCAATATTATAAAGTCCTTTTAAATATCACTATCAAAATAAATCTTTCTGTGGTCCACAAAAGGAAAAAGATGCATCTGCATTTCAATTTCCAAATACCTCCTTTAAAACAGAAGGGAATAAATTCCAACAATACTATTTTCACTGCATTCATTATTTTAAAACTCACTAGACTATCTGAAGATTACTTTCTGTAAGCCAGAGTCATGTGAAAATAAACCTTGACTTCACAGAGAAGTCTACATTGATAAATAGGTATCTGTTTAATTACAGTGTAAGTTACATTTATATAAAAAAATGACAAGGCTTAGAGTTTTTCATGGAAGGTGGTTAGTTGCCATGGAGTCTGCTTCCCTGGATTTTCTAAGGAGGGCTTGTCTGAGGGCACTAATTTTCTCATCAAGTTCAGCCAGTGAATAGTTGTGCTGTAAACAATAAGAACATAAATTGCTGAGTAAGATTCTTAAGTATCTTAATGCAGATAAAGTGCTAAATGAACTATAAATATTTAAAATATTCAAAAGCATGATAAATTTTTTCCTGAGAATAATTTTAAAACTGAACTATATCAAATTTAAAAGCACAAAATAAACCAGGCTTAAATGCTTCTTTCTCTTTCCTAATGACTAAGCTCTCCTGAACCTTTTTTACTTTGAAAGAATAGTGAAAACTGTTTTAAAAACCTAACTACTCTCAATAGTAAAAAATTAAATAAACTTTAGGATTAGCATACGTGCTTAAGATACCTAGAAAGTCTCTTTTGAGTGATCAACTGCAATCAACTACTTCTCCTGGAAAAAATGGCTGCTCTCAAAAATTTATTCAAAATTTTATAATTAAAAAATAAGCCAAAACATTTTTTAAAGTTTCCCCCAAGTTTAAATTTACATTACTACCTTTAAGGCAAGCAAAACTTTACTATTTAAGATTCAACTAATTGATAAATTAGTACTTTGGACAGGAGTGGGCTGAAGTCAACCTCTGTTAAACACCCTTTTTTTCTTTAGATGCTATTAGTAGTGTCCACAAAAGGAGGGAGGAGGAGGAGACTGAAGTCACTTGAGTACTTATTATTTTTTAGCATTTTGTACCTAGTTACTTTTTTCTACTGTTCTATTAAAAAGCAGGATAAAAATTTTTATATTTGTTTATCCCATCTGAGTAATTCCATGCCTTTAAAATTATTTCTCTAATTCAAGCATATTAGTTTATACTTTTTTTTTCCCATCTTAAATCTTACCAGGGAATGATCTAAAAGCAATCATAGTAGAAACTTTTTATTAATAAGGTATAAAACTAATCAAACTATTTCAGAAGCCAAAGTGAAAATGAAGTAACTTAACTTACTTGAGGTGGTTGAACTTTTCTTCTTTTTCCAGAAAAGTTCTAGATTAAAAGTAAAAAAAAAAAAAAGAAAAGGTTAGTAATCAATGTTTAAAAAAATCTAAGCACCAATTTTCTTTTATAGAATACCATACAAAATACGTAGAGCCTTTGAGAATCCTGACAAAAATAAAGCCCACCAAATCACCAAGCATTATTTGCAACTGACATCTACCTTTTTTATATCTGGAAGTTACCCTCCAAAGATGATGATGTTAAAAAAAATAGTAATATTGCAGCAACACACTCATCCCTGGCAATACAAACTTTCCCACTAATTGCCAGCTTCTAATGAGCCTAAGTGATTGTGTAAAGAGGTGTTCCGGGAATTTTCTACTTAGTTTCCTTTTTTGTAACCTTTCCATCCAGGATGTTGAACAAGTGAAACAATAGCAGAGGAAAATGGAATTTGGTATACCAGGCCAATTAAGGAGTGAAAATGGCACCCCACCCGCCGACTGACTGTAACAGTCACTGTGTTATCTATGCAAGCAGCTATCTATCTGCTGCTTCTCTGTGACTCAACGGAATGGTGATCCCACCCAATCATCTTGTTAGTGACTGAAATGGGCACAGGGCCAATTCTGGCCAATAAATAAGGAAAAATCTGCTGGAAATTAAGAGGAGAGCTTCTGGAAAAAGCTTCCTTACTTCTTTTGAAAGTCCTCAAAAAAGTTTTCCCGGACGCTTGTATCTGGATAAGACACCTGAAAGAGCTACAGCCATCTTGCCATCTGCCTGGGGAAGAAGTCAACACCAAGCAGAGCCGAGAGGGGAAAGAACCCAATTCTTTGACATTCATGATTTAGCCACTGAATCAATTAACTCTGAAGATTATGCTACCAGTGGACTTCCTATTTTATAAGATAATTTCCAAACTGCTTAAGCCAGTTTCGTTCAAATTTCTCATAGCTGAATCTACAGCATTCTCACTGACACATTACTGAATCTTTTAACCTTGATCTATTAAATTTTTTCTAGACTTTGTTCTTAGTTTCACACCACCAAAAGCTTTTGAATGGCAAATTAGTAAATGAGTATATTTGACAAAAACTGTAAATGTTAGGTGGCAAAATTTTCTCATGAACATTTCTGACCACTGAGATTTAGAAGAGAAGGTTAAAACTCACATTTTCCTTTGTGGCAGAAATTGATTCAGAGAACATCTAGATATACCTCTTAGCAGTAGTTATAATAAATTAGAAATTAAGTTTTAGAATTATTAAATATGGAATAATAGAGCTCAGATACATATTCTCTCCTTTCTTTGACAAACTGAGCTGGATACCTGTGGTGGGGCCTATGAGCAGGTAAGGGCTCAATGTTTAATTTGGCCATTGCTCAGTATCCTAACTTTCCAAGAGGTAGCTTTTTATACACCTGATGAAAATATGCTTCCCCTTGTTCTCCTAACAGTTTAACCTGTAAGATATTGATAGTTTCTATGTCATTAAGCAATCAGATTATTATCAAACGAAAGTGAAAACTATCAGAATGAGAAGAATAAGGACATCAGTGGCTCAATTAACTTAAAAATATAGTAAAATGTGGTCTTTGGGGCTTATTTTAGGTCTTAGCAGAATATTTTGACAAGGGTAACACTTAGGAATACCACATCTACTATAGGTAAACTAGACTAGCTTTAAAATTTGTTTTAGGTATGAGGAAATCTCAGGACAGACAGTTCCTGACTTACAATGATTTGACTTTTTGAATTTATGATGGTGGCAAAGTGATATGCAGTCAGTAGAAATTGTACTTTGAATTTTG
This sequence comes from Lepilemur ruficaudatus, assembly GCA_963574885.1. NCBI lineage: Eukaryota > Metazoa > Chordata > Mammalia > Primates > Lepilemuridae > Lepilemur > Lepilemur ruficaudatus. Next base: position 6,804 of record CAUYRT010103922.1, read on the forward strand.
ATCTTTTTCCTGGGCTTGTGATACGCAGTACAATACTCTCATAAAACGCTGGCCAGTGGCAGCAGCCACAGCTCCCAGTCAGCTATACAATCACGAAGATAAACAACCGATACTCTACAGTACTGCGCTATCAGATGATTTTGCCCAACTGTAGGCTAATGTAAGTGTTCTGAACACTTTTAAGGTAGGCTAGGCTAAGTTATGATATTTGATAGGTTAGATGTATTAAATGCATTTTTGACTTACAATATTTTCAACTTACAATGGGTTTATCAGATGTAACCCTAATGCCAGTCAAGGGGCAGCTGTATAAAAGCTAGAAATTTTAACAGATAATTCAAAATTACCTCTTCTCTCCTAGCACTTTACCTTAGCAGGTACAGCCACACATACAGCACATACAGCCACAATTGTAAAAGGCAATTGATTCTACATGTGCTATGTATTCCACTTAATGATGGAAATACACTCTGAGAAATGCATCATTAGGTGATTTCATCACTGTGCAAACAATAGGATGTACTTACACAAACCTAGATGGCACAGCCTACCTAAGCCACACCTAAGCTATATGGTATTAGGCTACAAACCTGTACAGCATGTTATTGTACTAAATATTGTAGGCAACTGGAACATAAAGGTTAAGTATTTGTGTATCTAAACATATCTAACCATAGAAAAGATACAGTAAAAATACCATATTATAATCTTATGGGACCACTGTAGCATATGTGGTCCACTGTTGACCAAAACATCATTGTATGGAGGAAAACTAATTTATAGCTATGTTTATAATGTATGTCTCCTAATAAAAAGATATTACACACATACATCTAGGCAACCAGTGCTATAAGGAAATGCAAGACTAGGGAGGCCTCTTCCATGACCAACCTCCTTCTTTCTAATCAGTTGTAAAAGGCAATTGATTCTACACGTGCTATGTCTTAAATGTTTGTTCCCTTCTAGACCCAATGCCCTGATTCAGACCTTCATTTCTCTCTGGCTTGGATAATGACATGTTTTCTAACCTATTAATAGTTTCCTTGACTTCAATTTCTCTCCAACTCAGACTTTATAATGCCACCAGACAGGAACCTAAATTACAGGTTTCTCTCTTTCTCAAAAACTTAATTGTGCTCCATTGACACTGGAAGTGCAAACTGGGTAGTGTAACCTTGAAGGTTTACCAAAATGTATTTACAATCTAATTTTCCAGCTGTTCACTCATGCGTCAGGCTTACCACGCACTTTCACACATACACGGCCTGTGCACATGATGACGACTTGGCCTTCAGCATTCTACTCCCTTGATAACTTCCCTTTACAATCAGGAGTTACCATTATAGACTAAAAATTACTCTAGGTCAGTACTTTGGAACAGACAATATACCTTCAAAGTCCAGTAATTAACTGCAAGCCAAATCCTATCCATTCGTTCACACATCTACTTGATGTCTACTACATTCCATGTACTCAAAGATGAACAAGACACATTTCCTACCCTTAAAAGGTTCAAAATACAGTGTGAAAAAGAGATGTGCAAATATGTGATAAGTACTGTAAAATGAACAAAGTGCTGCAGAAATATACTTGTAAAGCATGTTATACTTACTGTTTTCAAGTGTCATAATTTAAAATCAGTAATTCTTTAGAAATACTCAAAGATCGTATCTTTTAAATAGTCTGTTAAGCCATGCCCTTAAACTTTTGAAAACATTACCACATTACAATCTTTCCATGTTTAATGTTAAGGGTAAAGATCTTCAGAACTATTACACTGAAAGGTACAACAGTATTAACCCTTGTCATAATTCCTGTTTTATATACATTATACCTTATTTTGGAGTTTTATGTCTATTTTATAAAATGAAAAGAACTTTACATAATCTGATTTTGTTTTACTAAGTGAATACAATGTATGTTTTTCTGCTAATGTTCTTCTTTTCATGTGTTCATATGCTTCAAGATTACACATGATAATCTCTATGCAACTATAAGAAGCTGCCCAATGTTTAGAATTCCTCTACATGTGAATCTGGTTCAACAAATTTCAATTTAAAATCTTTTCAGATTTCAGAAGTTACAACAAAAGTTCAATCCTTAATAAATTAAATGGGCTCAACTTTCTCTTACTAACTTCAGAAGCTAGAGGACTGCTACATGTGTAGTCTCTTCTGTATACCTTTGAGGGATAAATATGTAAAATTAGCAATAACCATGCACATACTTGCAGCATGAGGATTGTGAGAGTGATGAATAACATGCTATGCCCTCTGTAGGGTATATGCTCAACTCCTTCCACGTGCAAGGACAATCCCAGAGCTGGCTCTATTCTAAGTGAGGAATGTAGCTCCTACAGATGGCCCATTCATTCTGTTACAGAAGGGTTGAGCATCAAATCTACTTTCCTAACTTAGGGTTTGTGCCATATATGTTCATAGGCCTGGAGGACAGAATCAGTCTGAATGTTTGAACCTTCCCAGTGTTTTGTGCTCCTGTATAGCTCACTATTTGGATATGTCACTTCCAACACTAATTCAGAAGTGGTTCTTCTAATCAAAGATATATTGTTTTTAACAGACTTGCAAATGTTTTTAAAAAGCAGTTTTATCACAGGTTGCCATTATTCACCCTTTTCTAACACAGCCAGGCCATTCCTGTTTATAATGCCTCCCGCTCCTGAAGTTAGGCGGTCACCAAGCTTCAGGCCTCTGAGAGTCTCGGTATTAGCCATTGATGTTTTAACTATCATGTCTAAACAGACTCTCCCAATTGTCTCAAGTGTAAGTACTGTATCTCAAAAAGCTTACCTCATATTTTTATCTTCATATCCTCCTATGACTTCAAATTTACATTTCCCATAAAAATATTCCCCCCTCTAGATTTTATTTCTATCAATGATGGTATCACTTTTCCAACCAGAAACTACTGATCCTTGCTCTATGCCGCCGCCTCTATCCAATGATCAGTATTCCTCAACTTTCCTGCTTGCATTCATCTTTTCTATTCTCACTCATGTCCCTATTTTAGGATCTTACTTCACATCTAGCTAGTATGATACTATCTCCTGATCCTCAGTTTCTCCCTTTTCATTTATCTCCCACACTGTATTGGATCAAACTTTCTAAATATTGCATTCAAAAGTCAGTTTCCTGCTCAAATGCCTTCTACAGATTTCCCCTGCCTCTGCCTGGAAAAGAGATTTTAAACTTATGAGCACAGCATTTTAGGTCCTCTACAATTTTGCTGCCTCTCTCTTTAACAAAACATTGTATCCTAAGAACAGATCAAAACAAAAGATTATGATGTGAAGGGCTTGCTCCTTTGTTAACAAATTCTGTATGATAAATTTTTATACATCAGAATCAGAAGAGATAAATGATGGAGCAAGGTCTCACTGGAGGCATCTGATACTACCCACAGTCTCTTGCAAGATCAGTTCTACTGTCAGTAAGAATTATAAGGTATAAAACTGAACGGGAAAAATAACCTTTCCATGGATTATTTAATGAAGGCAGCTTGAATGGGAAAAACTTATGGTAGATTGCTTTAGAAAAAGTCATCAAATCTTGATGAAGTTTCCTAAGGAGATACATTCAAAGAATAATCCTAAAAGTGAAAAGATCTTTGTAATTATGTAGTATAATCAAATATCCTAAAATTAGACACCTGAAGACCAGAGGAATAGAGTGACTTATCCATGTTTATATAGCTATTTCACAGATGGTTTCTGAAACTAAATAAATGCTAATATTTACTGAGGTTTTTAAAACATGCTAGGCAGTGTGCTAAGTGTCTGGTCAGCATTGACTCATTTAATCCTTGCTTCAGCCCTTAGTATTTTTATAAATCTCATTTTTACATTTTAGAGCAGTAAATCACTAAGACTCCTTCTCCAAATTTTTGTCATTTAGAACTTGTTGCCCTCTCCCTTTTGTTATGTGACCTGACTTCTGCCTCTAGAAATACTTCTTTTCTGTACCTCACTCTAATATCTAATTTATAACTTCAGAAAGATTGCTCCTACACCTAAAATGAATTTTAAATATATTTCCACCAGGGACTTATATGATCCATACTACAAGGAGCTATTTTACATAATTTTTCAGAAACAAGGGTTTTAGTATAATCTTTTGTATTATTTTAGTTTTAATGTGGCACTTCTTAAAAATAAAAACTCAGAAAAGGCAGGTTATAAATAATCACCTCAGAAGACTAAGGAAAATAACGTAAGAGCTCAGGATTATTTTCTGAAAAATGTTGATGTGCCAAAGAAGATACTTACCAGCACAACACTGTTTCTTAGTTTTCTTAGAAAAAGGGGTAAGAATAATTGAATGAATGAATGCATGCTAGAATTAAATAATTAGATAAATACAGACTAGTCTTTCAAAAAGCACGGTGGTTACGATAAAGAAAAAAACACGGTGGCAGCTTGAGGTGTGTGTGTTTAGTATGGAGAAATATAACCGTGTATATTTGAGCGAAGGGGTCTGTGGGGAAAGAGGGATTAAAGAGACAGAAGGGATAACTGTCAGAGCAAGATCCCAGAGGAAGCCTTTGTTTTATAAGATAGCAAGTACAGAACAACAGGCTCAACCACTATCCAGGCTGATTCATTATGCCATGAAAATGGCCTGTTTGAGAATTTGGGTATTGTATAAAAAATATTCAGAATCAGAATTTTTGAAGAACTAGATATGCCCCTACATAGGACTGTATTCATTCACCTTTGAATTATTGTTTTTTTGTTTTTGTTTTTTTTTTGAGACAGAGTCTCACTCTGTTGCCTGGGCTAGAGCGAGTGCCGTGGCATCAGCCTAGCTCACAGCAACCTCAAACTCCTGGGCTCAAGGGATCCTTCTGCCTCAGCCTCCCGAGTAGCTGGGACTACAGGCATGGGCCACCATGCCCGGCTCATTTTTTCTATATATATTTTTAGTTGGCCAATTAATTTCTATTTGTAGTAGAGACGGGGTCTCGCTCTTGCTCAGGCTGGTTTCGAACTCCTGACCTTGAGTGATCCGCCCGCCTTGGCCTCCCAGAGTGCTAGGATTACAGGCATGAAGAATTATTGTTTTTTTGCATATAGATCAATGAGTAAACTCTTAAACCACAAAGAATCCTAAAATAAAACATTTTTCTTTTTAAGAGATACTTATACTCACCACAGACTGAAAATACTCAGGAGAGATACCTTCCAATTCAAGGATTTTATCCTCAAGTTTTTTAATTCTTTGATAAATGTCTCTTGGCACGGGACCACCTAAATACATTAAAACATTTTTGAGATACTATTGAATAATTCTTTTTCCTTACAATTTTTACTTTTAAAATACCATGCAAAGACACTTATGCTGGTGAATGGGAAATATTTAAACTGAAGAAAATAAAAACAAAAGTAAAACAGAATGAATTCCTTAGCTCGTATTTTCAGATTATATACTATGGGACATATTATACTACATGTCCTCTCTCCAGACCCCATTTATGCTTCCTATATTGCTAGAAACTTTATATTAAATTCATTATATAAGATATTGAATAGTTTCCATACAGAACAATTTGTATTTCTGATAGGCTTTGACAGTTACAAGAGAAGAGTAAAATACACAGTGACAAATGACAATTCAATTCCATTACTGCAATGTCACATCATTATTTTCTTCGATTTATATTTCTCCCTATATGTCATATTCCTCCTTTGACCTAGAAGAATGTTAAAAAGGGGCTTTACTGTAATTCTAAATTAATAAACTTTCTGGAGAGGGGGATAGTAAATTAAGGTCACTCAAATTTCAAGTTTATGATTATATTCAGAATCCTTTCACTTTTCACCACCTCCACAGTGTGACCATTCTGGTCCAGACTACCACCGTCCCTCCCTGTTTCTGCCTTGCTTCCATAGAGTGTATTCTCAACACAGCAGCCAGTGATTTTTTAAAAATGTAAGAATCATGCTACTTCTCTGCTCAAACCTTTCCAATACCTTACCATTTCCTCAGATTAAAAACCAAAGCCCTTACCAAGTCCTACAAGGCCCCACACAATTTGGACATTCTCCCCATACCCATATAGTTCTAGCCACTTGATTACGTTTTAGGCCAAGCATCCCATCAGCTTTAGCAACTGCAGTTCCCTTTACCCCTATATTCCTAAGACTTATTTACTCCTGCCAACTCCAGGTCTTGGCTCAAAAGTTACCTTCATCAGTAAGGCCTTCTCTGACCATCCTTTAAAAAATACCAGTAGTCCTACTACCTCACCCTATCTAGCACTCCCTATCTTTCTTACCTTAATTTTTTCCATACCCTTACTGCCACCCAACGTTCTGTAGATTTTGTTTATTCACTGTCTGTCTCCCCACTCTAATGTTAAGTTCCAAGTGAACAGAGAGTTGTATTTCTTTTGTTTATTGGGTACTGCCGTGTAGCTTGTGCATCGCACAAAGCCAGGAAGCATGAGTTCATAAACTACAATGCCTGGCAAAGAGCAGGTGCTCAGTATTTACTGATTGAATCATGTAATAAAAGAATATGTCTAAATTTTTATATCGAAAGTATCAACCTGTTAAATATAAAAACTCTAGAAATACCTTTTTTTTTTTTGAGAATGTATTTATCTTAGGACCTTGATAGTTCTTCTGTTGAATAAAGTAAAATGAGTAACTTGTTCGTTTGACTTTGTTCTTGCTGCTCCCTTTATTACCTACAGTGTCTTTTGCTTTACCCCTGTACCTGAGCTGGTTCAGGTCCAAGCCTGAATGTCTTCACACGGAGGCTCCATGTGCCCACCATTCCCTTCTTCACTGCCCCTTTACAATTCTACTTTACTATTAATCTGACTCCCACCTAGTTTATAGTCATTGGAGCCAGAGAACATATAACTACATCTCAATATTCCTTGTGCATAAAATAGTGCTTGGCACATAAAAAGCATTCAACAGATATTTTTCCAAAAAATAACTACTCGATACTTTTAGAGACGTAACCAATCTTTTATATAGTTGCATTTTAAATCCATCTACTTCTGGAGGGGATTAATTCTTAATGCTAATGTCCTATATTTCCCTTAAAGGCTTACTCATTTTCTTATCTTCTTCTACCTCCATCCAGCAAATACTCTAGGCTGGACTAGATTCTGAAATTCTCTGAACCATATTTTGTGTCCCTGTCCTTTTTTCAAATGCTGGTCCTTCTTTATGGAATGCTTTGCTCCTGCTGTTCTCTCTTTTGCTTTGGTCTGGGAAAATTCCTACTAATCCTTCAAGGGTTCAAAAGTTACCTCATCAGGGATGCCATCCCCTTGACCTCCCCTGAAAGAATCTTAACACTAACTTTGCATCCTACTGTACTGTACACATATCTAAAAAGGTGAAATGAGCAATTGTTCATTCAATAAACATTTGAGCACTTGCTTTGAGCCAGGTGCTATACTAGGTACAGAGTAAGGAATATGACATAGTTCCACTCTCACAGACCTTACAATCTCGCAGGGGAGATAGAAATTAAACAGAACCATGATAATTGTTTTAAAGGAGGGCACAGAGTACCAAGTACTATGAGACTATACAAAAGGGGAATCTACACTGGTCTGGGATCAGGAAGGAAAAGCATATATGGAAGGAAGAGCATGAGTACAAAGAACTCAGGGCAGCAAAATGAGCGGGAGATGGGAAGCCCAGAGATATGGCTGGAACTACAGGTGTGGACCACACTATTTAAAATTACAACCTCCTCTGATCCCAATCTCCTGATTTTTAGCTGGGCAGAAATAAGATCAGATTTCAGCTTTAGAGAAAGCAATTTGGCCATAGGGTAGACACTGATCTAGAGGAGGAAGTCTAATGGCGAGCAGACCAGTTGCTATCCTCCCATCAGTTCAAGGCAGAGATCATAGTGGCTTCAACTACAGCAGCAGCGTGGAGATAGACAGACGTGGGCAGATTTGAGAGATATTTAGAAGGCAGAATCCAAAGGACATGGTGACTAAATAGGGAGGTAGACTCAGGCTCTGCAGCCAGTTAACATCTGCATTTGATTTCCAGTTGTCACTTATTATCTTGGGCATTTTGCTTGGGCTCTTTGAACTTCAGTTCCTTTATCTGTACAATGATATAATAACAGCACCAATATCTCAAAAGGGTACTGTTCAGTATTAAGTGATCTAACATATACATAACACTTTCCGGGTGACTGGCACTTGACTATAGTTCAATAAATGTTAGTTCATTTTCCCTATGGCATTTATTTATTTATATGCTTATCCCCACTGAGAGATCCTTGAGGACCAGGACATTTATGAACACTTTGTACCTAGCACAGTGGGTGATAAGAATAAGAAGTGGTCATAGTAAGTCATGAAATTGGTGATAGGCAAGACTATTAGTTTTCAGCTGTGACTTCAATAAACTTAGACTATCAAGATCTATTTGGAACCTGTATGCATTCTACTAAGACTCTCTCAATTTTAGAAAGTGGCAAGAAGTGTAAGAAAAGGAAGAGCATAGACAACAACCGTACATTTCTTGAGAGGAATATTTTTGTATCAACTCAAACAATGCTTTATACATGATAGGTGCTCAGTGAAAATTTGGTGGCTAAATGAACTGGAATTTTTTAACCACTTGCAAATTGTGGAATACCACCTGCCACTTTGCTTACCTGTCTGTAATCGCAAGTGAGCCTCGATATTTTGCAGTCGTTCTTCTACAGCCTGATTACCACAATCTCGAAGCATGCTGTTAGGTTTATGACCCGACCCTTGAATTCCATCAGGTCTAGTCTGTGGTCCATATGTATTCACAACTCTAGAAACTAAATTAAGAAGCTTTTGAGCCTATGTAAATTTATGTTCCAAAAATCAAAAATTCTCTCTCCCTACTAGTATTTTATAATCTTTTCATGAAGATCATTTAACCACAAACGCAACTAAGAAGAATACAAGAGTTTTTGTTTTGTTTTGAAATAAACAAAATTTAGATGGGAAAGTTATTTCTATTCCATTTTGCTAACAATTTAGAATAAGCTGTCAGTGACTCAGGTATTACGTGGTGGTTACTTACCCTTTATGTGACTTTTAAATCCAGGGTAAGGGGTAAAAACAGCATCAGTTCTTGCACAACTATTTTCTAAGGAAAATTTAGATGAAAATAAGTTTAAATGTATTCTTCACTTCAAATGTATGAGATTTTGATGAACTTCCAATAATCCATATTACATATTACTCATAAGAAAATTTTAAATAATAATCATTAAATCACTATCATACAGGACAGAATTTAGTGACCTTCTTTACCCTCTAAAATGTGTCACAATATCTAATGTTCATATTTACAAACAGAAAAGCCATTAACATTAAATGGTATAATTTAGCATAATTTTTAATGAAAACCAATATCTCTAAAACCATTTGGGCCTTTGCAGAAAATAACTTATCTAATATAGAGCATCTTAATTCTACTTCATTGTAGAAATAGAATTCATCATTTTTACTAAAATATCTTTTTTTAAAAACCCAGCATTTTAGATATTACTGAACAAATTAGTGAACATCCAATAAAAAGGATCAATTACACATTAAACACTCTTTTTATTTCAGAACTCCACACAAAGAAGACCTTGAAATCTAAAGTACACATACCTTTCCACTCTGCCTAGATTTCCAGTGCTTATTTTAAAAAACCCTAATCACAAAAGTCATCTACTTCTTCTCATCCTACCACTTTCAAAAAATGCAATTTTAGGAAAGATATGTTGCAAAAATTTGTTCCTATTTTTTTCCAAGCTGAAAAGTATAGTTTCTTTCAAATTAGATAACAAGAAATAAATTACAAAGGGAGAAAACTGGAAAGATGTTAACATATACTACTACTAATTTTATTTATATAATTATGTTATACAGAAACATAACATGATATACTATAGTAATAATAATATACTAATGTTTAAAATAACATCGGTAAAACCATGCATTGGAAATAAATTTCCTGCAAAATTCCCTTAATTATTTTATAAAAATTGGAAAGAAAGTGAGATACTGAAAATTATTTTTTTTCCTATGGAAAATCCAGTTTTAAAAAATCCACTTTTTAAATTTAGATCACATTGACAAGTATTAAAAGAAAAACACTGGCACATTAAAATACATTTACGTTTTTTTCAGTCTAAGTTTCCTTACTAGCTCTGCTGATAAGTTAATTTGTGTGAATAAAATTCCAAATCCACTTATCTTTGACTAACAGAGAATCATCTTTTCTTTTACTTTTTTTCTAGAGATACCTCAAAATATGCTTAAAGGGTCATCACTTCTCTATTCTTTTTCTACCATTTCTTGGGGCTAAGGGTTAAAATCAAAAAAGCAGCTATCATCCATTCTGGAGCTATATTCCAAACATATAGATTAACTGACCCATCAGTGAGAAATTCAGCATGGTGTGAAGATAGTGAATGTATGAGTGCTAGTCACTTTCCACAGCAATTCTTGCTAGCACTGTTTTGAGTCAGCAAGGGATTGAATGGGCCAAGGAATCCTGCTGAGCATTTCAATTCTTGTCAATTTCTATCCCCTGGTGGTTTATAATAATAGAGTTAGCAAGGAGAACAGAGGAATAACATTAGTGACACATGTGCTTGCTTCCTCAACAAACCCTTTCTCATGGGTTGCTTACAGTTGGATTGTAGTACCTGAGATTTTGCCTCTGTTGCACTTGTTCTGAAAAGCTTAACACGAAAATATACCAAATTCAAAGACAAACATGTATAATGTTAATAGTAGACCTACCTGAACTTAGGACCCAACCTGAGCCTTTGTTATTTCATTATTAAGAGAATCAGTGTGCCAATGTGATACAAGTCACTTCTAGGTTCATCTGACAATTCTGTGTTCAGGATAATTAGCCATGAGATATTAGAGGCAACAAGAAAAATGTTCATTCCAATTATGAACTCTTCTCCATAATTTTTTCTAAGAACTACTTGTTCTGATTATTACTATGATGCCTGAGTATGATCTATGGCAGCGCTTTGCAATATTTTGTATTCTGCAGCATACCTGCAGACCTGTAAACGTACTATAGCATCAAGTGGAGAAGGAAAGGAGAATCTGATGAAAAACAGCAAATGTATGCACTATGAGAGAAAGGAAAAAAGCATAAGATGCCATGGTCTTCAAGACAAATCGGTTGTATCGTGATATAAAACGTTTCAAATAGCTCAAGAGTAGTGAGAAAACTGCTCCCTCTGGAGGAATATTAACTCTACTAAGTTTACTTTATATATTAACCTTAATTTCACAAGCACATTTACAGGTCTGAAATTTATACAGCTCAGTCCCTTTAACTAGTGAGACTGAGCAACCCTGCCACCCACACTTCACCTTCATTTCCTGAAGGAACTTTAACATAATCTTTCACGTGTGGTAAACATTAGCCTTTTTGTAAAAGCATTTATTTGATTTCTGTGTAACCAAAATGAAAACCAGTTTTACAATACAGTCTATTATTAAGCAGAAGGAAATTCCACTACCTTACTTACTAATTAAAACTGGGAAATAAATTGTGTTTTAATGTTACTCATGTTAAATAATAAAAGATTAGAGCAACTGTAAAAATTACACTTAAAATCCTATGAAAATTAACTTCTAGGTGGTTACCTTGATTACAATCAATAACATTGCAAAATTCCCTGACGTTGTTTTCATTGATTTCAGCTTGCTTTCTTTCAATAAACGCAGATATTCGTCTGTCAATCTACAAACAATAAGTATGTTTTAACAATATAAACATGAGATTTTTAAAAAATACCCTCCCACTCCCCCATCTCCCAAAAAACTTACTTCTGCTTTTCCAGCCTTTATTTGAACTACTTCTGGATCAAAATGGATCTGTGTCTTTTTCACATCTCCTAAATCACAATCTTTGTGCTTTTCTTCCTCTTGTAGGTCGCCAATGGAAAATTTGGCATTTGTTTCATTTTTGTTCCCCATGTCTGTTTTTCCTATGTCTTCACAAGCAGTTGTATTCTCCTCTTTAATCAGAGGCTGAAGTTTTGCTAAAAAAGGCTGAGAAGAACACAATTCCATCTGCGGGGGTTCACACTAACCAAAATTAGTTAAACATTTAATATATTTACATAAATTTCTGCTAAGTAAATATTTAATATCAACAATTAAATATAAAAAGTTGTTACATCAGAATACATAAATCTGAGCACATGTAAGTATTTACTGTTCTCTGTTAATGTGACCATTATCATTCGCTATAAATTTATTTTTAAAAAAAGAAAGAAAGAAAGAAAGAAAACCTGAGGAAATTTAAAATTTTCTTTGAGGGAATCATTCTGTCACTCATCTTTTATTTTGTGCCAAATCAAAGCCTTCAGCCTCTGGCACCAATGCCACTTAATTAACATGTCATTCAAATGCCTCCTCAGAACACTAAGGCTTAGTATTTTTCCTCCTTAACACGAGAGCCAGTGCTCTCACTCAGCAAAGCCCTGCATTATCACTATATCACTGGAGATTCTCCACTTGAAACTGCAGTTGGCCAGTGTGAATGAGAAGGCATAGACACGAAATATATAGGTGTTATGCTGAGTGAACACTCAGACTTTTCCTGACATGGCAAAATATCTTCTTGGGTCATGAAATTAAATTTTTAAGAAGAAAACGGACAAGGACAAAAAAACTCTACCAAGATCCATAGCTGAAAAGAGATTCATGTCACCTATCACTATACTAGAGGGGGGAAATACCCTTTTGTATAAGTTACATCACCCTCCCCACCCCAATAATTAGGCCTCATTTGAGTTCTATAGCTCAATGCTCTCCCCTTTAAAAACCGAGTTAACTATTACTTTTAACATGAAACACAGAGTTAAATTTTCCCACAAATCATTGAATGGAGGGCTGAACATTAAGGCCTATTCCATCAGTCAAAACATACTAACACTTATCAATGTTCTAATTATTTTTTCATACCTACAATTTTGCTTCCATTGTTTCCTATACCAAATACTCTTCTGAAACCTTATAACATGTTAATCATAGTAAACTGACCAATCCAAACAGTTCTTCCACTTATCTTCTTGACACTTCACATTTTACACTTTGATTAGAGATAAACTGCAAACTTACATCAATTATAATTGCAGAGATGTTCAATTAGAAACCAGCAAGGTCATAATACTGTTCAGTTATTGAACTGAAATATTAAAAGATATAATAATACTTTATAAATAATAATGCAATATTGACTTATATATAAAGAATGAATTATTTTCAACTGCTAAGAAAAAGATAAAATAGTGACTGGCTACTAACTAAGATGAGACATTAATGTCACAGAAATTACTTTCTTTTTAAAAACTATGCTGAAACTGTTTAATTGCAATAGACACTCCAGGATGTGTCATGCTGGGATAATGCCACTTCTTGAACCACTGAAAGCACTCCATGAGCCTCCAAACTCACCCAAGGCATGGAATCATTATCATAGCATGACACACACCTGCCGTGTCTTATTGCTTAATTATAACCCACCATAGATAGAACTGTATTGAATTTTCAGTGCAAGTTTAGAATTGAATAGAGTTGCATTTGTTCAATCTCATACCCACATAGGCTTATTGGGCTACATTGCCCTAACTGTCCTGATCACTACTGAAATTAACAAATTTAGATCCAATTTGGATGTAAGTAACCTTTTATTAGTATCACTATTAATACAGTGTTAAGATAGAAATGACAAATACTCCAGCAAATTTAACCATAATTAATTTCTATTTTCAATACTGAGTTAACATTTCTAACAAGAAATTTACCTGTAAATATAAAATGTGTTGCTCAAGTGCACTAAAGAGCAATGCAGGCTGGAATGCTGAGAGGCTCTGGAGCTTGTTCCAATCGATTGTAATTTTCACCACATCATCTCTGAGGCTAAGCTTCAAAGGGGCAAACCAGTAACAAGATTAAGCTGTACATATGGGATTGTCACAAAAATAAGATTTCTATAGAGTAACACATGTCTATTTTGCTCAAAGTTATCAAGTTTTTAATGATATGTTAAAATGATTTACCCATTACCATTTTAAAAGGCCAAGGAAGGTACATATTTTCATTAAAAATAAAAACAAAATGATACCTCACTCTGAGTCTATTCTTGGGTCTGTGTAATGGGACCATTTTAGAAGAGAAGCCATTCATGAAAGATGAAAATATGAAGGCTCTCTTGATACTTCAATATCTAAAAACCTTTGGATGGGGTCCAAAATGGGCTTGCCTTATTCGGATTCCTACTATTTCTAGCTGAGTATTAACTAGCAGAAGCACAACTGCTTTACAAAAGTTCTGATATGCACATGTCTCTTTGTTAAATATGTGCACAAACACATATCAGAAATAATTATTCTGATGTCCTCCGAATCACATTTTTATTGTTTTCAACTTTAACCAATTTCCAAAATAATTTAAAAATCAAGATTATTCATACATATAAAGTCTAGTGATAAATGGCAAAATGTTTATCTACTTCAAATAAAAAAGACTTCTGCACAATAGTGAAAAAAATTGCCAGAAACTGAATGGAATGTCCAGATCTTTTGCTATTTCCTAATACTATTTTCTAATAAGATGTAAGGGCTCATTATATGAAAATTTCTTATCAGTTGGTGATATGATAGAATAAAATCATATCCACAAAACTACCAAGAACCTGAATATAAAATTAATATCAAATCAGTAAAAATTTTAGAGTGAGAGCCTCCATCTGTAGTTTTTGAGTGAATAAAATTGAACTACCATAAACTTTTCTAGGGACCTGTGTTTATAGCATATCATAAGGATATACTCCATAGTAGAATCAAGTTAACTATATTTTTTCAGAAATAATTTATTAAAAATTGTCATGTTTTCTACAAAACAAAGTGTTACATGAGTTCAAATACAGATTTCTGAGTTGTAATTATAATAAAAGAAAAAGATGAATCACTATACAAGGATCAGATCCAAAGTTATCAATAAAAAAGCAATATATTGAATAAATGCTATGTGGCAAAAATTTGCCACCCTTTGAACATGAGACCAGGAGTATTTGAAGTTCATATTAGACAAGTGTAAAGAAATATGAAATCCTATGTTGGCTGTACTGGCAAAGATAACTTTATATTAATTTAAGATTTTATATTAAGATTAATGCATTAACTTTAATTTATATTACTTTAATGTCTATAAAGATTTTGTTAGTCAACATATATTATGTATGGAAGTAACCCATTATTATAATTTTATAATTCTCAATGAGATTTATAGTCAATTATAGCAAATTTATGAATATGGATGGTTTGGGGATAAAGCAGACAAATCCTCAACCAAAGCAAAGTATCACATTTTCTAGAGAAAATAATAGAAGGTAAGTTTTATTGTCTGAATCACATTCTCATTTCAATTCAACAGAACTACTAATTACAAGTGCAATTAAGAATACCTGGTCTTTTAAGAAAACCACATAATAATGTCACAAATTAATTTTAAAACTTTCCCAATACATTTGACTATTCATTCCACAAATTTCCTAGTAGTAATATTAATTCTATGCATTTTCCTCCTATAACTTGGAATAGTAAATAATCCACTCAAAAATCTCTATTAGTCTGTTATTAATATAGACTACTTAAATATGCATTTCCAGTAAAATCCTTATTTAAATTAATACAAAAACCAAAGCTAAAAATAAATAATTCCTTAGCTTGCTAAAATGGGCCATCCAAAGGCAAGTAAAAAAGGCTAAAATTAATAAATTTTGTGAGCTGAAGTAGAAAATGCTTTTAAGCACTCAATTTTATATTTCCTCCTGAGGAGAGCTAATAATACAATGATACTGAGGATGATGCAGGATGAACTTAGGCATATTACAACATACATTTAAAAAATCCTTTAAACTTGGTACAAAAGGAAATACTGATTCTTCTGGGGACCATACTGTAAGTACAGTACTCTGGCTTTCTATTCTTAGTATTTCTCAAAAAAACTGAGTATTATCAAAATGATAAGCATTTAATCGATGAGACAATCTTATTTTTGTCACTTGTATAATACGGAAGGTCCCTCAGAAGGTCTCAGTAAACTCACCAAACATTTACCCTAAACATTTTTTACAGGTGACTTAGGTAAATTTTAATCACTCCTCTACTTGTACCTTTAGAATACCTGAATGTTAAAAATTTTTAAATGAGCTTGAAAAACTCAGTATGCAAAATATTTCAAAAGAAATGTTTAAATCATTGCTCAATATTAATTTTTAAAAATATTCCATCACTGAAAAATAAACTTCTGTAATAGGTGAGCGTAAACTTTTTTTTGTCTTGACATTAGAATATGAATAAAATTTAATGCTCCAATGTTGCCATAAAAAGTTCTCTAACTTTTAAGCCATTTAAAGGCCTTGAATCTTAAGACTGAAATGTTAATAACAGACGTCCCCAGGTCTTTAAAAAAATTTTTTGGTAAGTCCTTGGCAAAAAATTGAGTTGAAAAGTTGGATCTTTTAGGAGATTCTACTAATAATTGCTTCATTACACAAAACTGAATGTTTAACTAGCAGTACTGTTCTTTGTAAGTCACAAGAAACATGCTAAGAGTTTTTACAATATCAAAATAAGTTTTTAAAAGATTGTTAATCCACTCAAGGCTTTTAAAAATGATTTTCACAAACGCTCTGTTTTCATAGGAATTTACCATTATCTTTGACACTAACGTCTGCTGTGTCTCCTACATGCACGAGTACCAGCATCAAAACAAACTTTTATAGCTAGGAGATGGTCCATAAGATATAAAAGTAATTATTTCCTTTTAAAAAGCAGTTTAACAAACGTACTTTTAAGTTGTTTCTCATTTAAAATTTACTTTTAATTTTACATCATGAAACGAAATACTAACTTGATCGAATACAGTGTAAGGAGCCCGTTTTTTAAAACCCAGTTTTACTATGACATTTCTGCAAAAAACGATTTATTAGCCAGTTAAACTAGTTAATAGTTAAACAATTAAACGGCAGCTCTAATGCAAACAGCATCAACCGTGGATAACTCATCCAACTTTACGCTATTTTAAATGAATTCCTTTTACTTTCCTTCCCGTTTGTAAGGGTTAATAGATGCACACAACGGCCAGAAGGAGAAAAGAAATAAACAAAATTAAGTGACTCATAAGAGCAAGTCACCCTAAAAAAAAAAAAGGCCGAGAGCGAGCTTTTCCAAAAATCTCAGGCCGCACCGACCGACCAATTCCTATAATGATAAGCTTCAGGAAAAAGGATGCTGAGCTCCAGGCGCCTCCTAAAGCCTCAGTGAAGCTTTTTCGCATTGTCTCAAAGCCCGCTCCTCGCGGAGCCGGGTTTTCACTTGAGAGCCTCACTCCTGGGGAGAACAGCTGAAGGTAATCTAGTCTGCAACCCGTACCGAACTACGCCTTCACGGCCGTCCTCCTCACTCCGGCCGGAGGCGGCTGGGCCCGGGTTGTCCCCGGGCAGCACCCCACACTCCGGCAGGCCAGGCCGCGGCTGACCCCCGCCTTTGCTAGAGAAAAAAAGGGGGGAGGGGCCGGATGGTTACCCTGCCTTCGGTCCCTCGGGCCACCTCTCACCTTTCCAGGCAGGGCGTGCAGGGAACGAAAGACTTCGCAGAGCACCTCTCGGGAGAGGCTGGGGCTGCAGCTTCGCTCCAGGCTCCTGTCACCGCTGCTCGGGCGACTAAGCTCCGTGGCAGCAGCCATGATATCTTCGCAGGCCGCTCCACCACCACCACCACCACCACCACCACGGTTCGCTCACAACCCCACCCCCACCCGCTCCTGCTTTCGTCGCTCAGCGATGACGTAAAAACAGCGTCTCGTTTAGACTGGGCATTAAGGCCCCACCCTCTCTATGTGACTGACAATCACGTACGCCAATCAGGTGCAACTACTTATTGCGCCGAGATTCTGAAGCGGGTAATTGCTGATGATCGCTCTGCCGGATGCTGTTGGGCGATTCTATTGAAGTCGTGGTGTGTTAAGGGTTAGCGTCTTGAAGCCTACCTTGACTCATAGATGTTGCTTATGAGTGTTGATAAGAAGAGACTTATAACTAAATGTTAGAGTTTGAGCCCTAAAATTGAAATTTTAACCTGGTGGTGTGGAGTGGGTCTGGAGAAAGATTGCTGGTTAGGTGGAGCGTGTTTCTAAACACTGAAAACTCACACAGAATTGGCATAATCAGAACGTTTTAATCTCTTCAAGGTTGTTTAAAACGTATATAAATCAACGCTACAATTTTTCATGCGGGGAAGGGCAGGATGTAGAAGAACAATAAAAGTGCTCCATCATGCCTCATTTTACTATAAAGGGAATGACATTAACGATCTTAAATCTGTAAAATAATTTGTCAAGTTTTAAAACGTGCATCAGTTGCTATTATCTGGGTGATAACTGTAGAGATGCTCAACCTGAAAATTGTTTCAAAGAAGTGAAACACCGTCAATATGATTCCAACAGGAATTTAACCCAAATAAGTAATATCATGCAACCACAATCTTTGAAATTAGGAGGAAGACATAAAATTGAATTGAAATTTGACAAAGTGTTATTTATCCTGTAGCTTTATTATAAAGATGTTTGAAGGACTTTGTAATCTTTTAATCAGACTGTAACATTTAAAAAAAGTTATCCAATGAAAAAACAAGTTTAAGAAGAATTTTTAGTGTTAAGCTCTATTCCAAAATACTTTAAATATATACATTATCTGTTTAGAGGTAAGGGACGAGGGATTTAAAGCTCTTAATTCTAATAGTCTAATGCATTTACATTAGGGGAAGTAGAGGTGGAAACTCACGCAATACGTATTCTTTAGTTTTAGAGTAGACTGAATGAAAGGGAAGGAATAAGGCATCAAGGAACTGGAAGAAGGACAGTAGGGATAAAAGAACTCCTTTGACCTGTCCCTAGGGAGTCTCTTAATTAGGTTTTCATTTCCAAAGACGTGTGGGATCAGGAGGCTTGACAGGATCTTGAGAAATCTTGCCTCTTCCCTTGTTAGCAGCAGGATATACAACTGATAGTACAGCCTATGTCTAGAGACAGAAAAAAGACTTTACAGGAGCGGGGCGCGGTGGCTCACGCCTGTAATCCTAGCACTCTGGGAGGCTGAGGCGGGCGGATCACTCAAGGTCAGGAGTTCGAAACCAGCCTGAGCCAGAGTGAGACCCCGGTCTCTACTATAAATAGAGAGAAAGAAATTAATTGGCCAACTAAAGATATATATAGAAACAATGAGCCGGGCATGGTGGCGCATGCCTGTAGTCCCAGCTACCTGGGAGGCTGAGGCAGAAGGATTGCTTGAGCCCAGGAGTTTGAGGTTGCTGTGAGCTAAAGCTGACGCCACGGCACTCACTCTAGCCCTGGCAACAGAGTGAGACTCTGTCTCAAAAAAAAAAAAAAAAAAGACTTTACAACATCCAATCCCATCCAAGCCACTCATCCCCATATCTAAGCTAAATTCATGATTCTTTGCAATGTTAGCATATTTTGTTTGCTCCTTGTTCTCTTGTTATTGGGGAATCATTGTAATGGGTAACTAGAAGTTTTTGTTCTGTGCCAAATTAGCAATCAATTTCAAATCATTTGTTTTCATCAGGGATATGAAGTATTTTTTTCAGATATGCAGGATACTAGGCCGGGCGCGGTGGCTCACGCCTATAATCCTAGCACTTTGGGAGGCCGAGGCAGGCGGATCACTCAAGGTCAGCAGTTCAAAACCAGCCTGAGCAAGAGCAAGAACCCGTCTCTACTAAAAATAGAAAGAAATTAATTGGCCAACTAAAAATACGTAGAAAAAATTAGCCGGGCATGGTGGCACATGCTATAGTCCCAGCTACTCAGGAGGCTGAGGCAGAAGGATCACTTGAGCCCAGGAGTTTG
>CAUYRT010103927.1:0-13458 GCA_963574885.1 Lepilemur ruficaudatus
GTGGCGCATGCCTGTAGTCCCAGCTACTCGGGAGGCTGAGGCAGTAGGATCACTTGAGCCCAGGAGTGTGAGGTTGCTGTGAGCTAGGCTGACGCCACGGCACTCACTCTAGCCCGGGCAGCAGAGTGAGACTCTGTCTCAGGAAAAAAAAAAAAAAGAGAAAAGAATAGTATGTATAGTATGATCCCGGCTATATAAAATAATAAAGGCAGCCAGGCGTGGTGGCTCACGCCTGTAATCTCAGCACTTTGGGAGGCTGAGGCACGACAATAGCTTAAGGCCAGGAGTTTGAGATCAGCCTGAACAACAAAGTGAGACCCCAACTCTACAAAAAAATAGAAAAATTAGCTGGGTGTGGCGGTGCACATGCCTATAGTCCCAGCTACTTGGGAGGCTGAGGCAGGAGGATCACTTGAGCCCAGGAGTTTGAAGTTGCTGTGAGCTATGATGTTGCCACTGCATCCTAGCCTGGGCGACAGAGTGAAACCCTGTCTCAAAAAAAATAAATTAAAAAAAAAAAAAAAAGGAAATGAACACCCATTTTTATACACACACACACTCTTCTACAGTCATAGACAATGGAAGGGCCCACAAGAAACACTATCGCTTCCAAGGACTGGAAGTCTGGTGGAGCAAGAATTCTATTTTTTTTTAAAAAACAATCTTTAAATGAACAAAGTACCATCTACATCCACTCTCACAGGTGAAGCAACTTGAGCAACCAGCTAATAACCTGGAAACACCCTCAATTAACCATTATCATCACCTGCAAACCAGGTCAGCATCTGGCCTTGCTGCCGCAGTCACATACCTCTGTAAGTGGTAGATCTTGTGTGTGTACTGGCCTTTCTCACCATCCTTCTCATAGGGTTCGTTCACCAGGACCTCCACGCCTTCACCACCACCTGTTTCATTTTTACTGGCCTCAGCCACAGAATACAGCTGCCCTACTTGATACTAAAGGAACAGAGACAGGCATTATCCTCAACACAGAATCTTCTTAATAGTTACACATAGTCCAGCTGCCAGTAACTGTCCAATGAGATCACCGTGGGGTGCCCTCATCCAGGAGCTCATTCTGGAGTTTCACATAGGGCCCTTGCTCAAATCCACCCAAAGCAACTAAGAATGCTGCTCCATGGCTTCCCTTTAGCCATTAGATGCGTTTAATTTCCTCCTTCCCATTTTCACATCATGTGTCAGGGTTTAAAAAGGTAGGTGAATACACTTAACCTCACACCACCATCCAGAAAACAGATTACAAAGTCCAAGGTAGAGGCTGGTATTAAGATCTCAAAACAAGATCTGGGTCGGTTGCTAGAAATCTCTTTATTACATTCATTTAAACAGATCCTAAGACACGATTTCTTGTCAAAGAAAGTTGCCCAGGGCTCTGTGAATTCCACAACCTTTACAGTAAAATTGGCTCATCTTCTTGCCTTTTCTCCAGTGTTGGGCCCCTCCTCACCCCACAAGTGGTTCAAAAAGTCTTTCAGGCACTCTTGAAGTTTTCCAGATTCCTGGTAGGGCTGCAGCCAGTGCTCCTGCTCCCATATTAGATAGTACAGATTCCTACCCAACAGTTTGTGCCAGCTGGGTGTACCCTCTATTGGCACTTACTAGATGGCAAAAGCCTGTTTTTCCTTTATTTGGGTCACATGTCACCCTATCAAGTCACCAGTCAAGATCATTGGCCTCTTCTGACCCCATCAGGACAGCTCAGTGTTAGGGTCAAAGACCTAGATTACCAGGCAGTGCCCAGGCCTGGCCCTTGTGCTCCCTTCTCTCTGAAGGAAGCTGTCTGGAGGGAGAAATAAGGTAAAAAGAGAACGAACAGCAATAGTTAATGCAGGGGCCGGGTGTGGTGGCTCACGCCTGTAATCGTAACACTCTGGGAGGCCGACGCAGGAGGATCACTTGAGGTCAGGAGTTTGAGACCAGCCTAAGAGCGAGACCTTGTCTCTACTAAAAATAGAAAGATTCTGCTTGAAATATCTACAGTAAGAAAAAATAAATAAGTAAAAAAATAAAAACAAAATAGAAAGAAATTAGCCAAACGACTAAAAATATATAGAAAAAATTAGCCGGGCATGGTGGCACATGCCTGTAGTCCCAGCTACTCGGGAGGCTGAGGCAGCAGGATTGCTTGAGCCCAGGAATTTGAGGTTGCTGTGAGCTAGGCTGATGCCATGGCACTCTAGCCCGGGCAACAGAGTGAGACTCTGTCTCAAAAAAAAAAAAAAAAAAAAAAAAAGTTAATGTAGGAAGTTATGTCTACACCAAAGGATGCAACTTCTCTAACACTGCCAGTGCCAACCAGGCACAGCACTTTAGGGAATATGAGAAAAAGAAAAAAAAGGACTTGGTTACCCAACACGTTGGGGGAGTGGGAGGGGGATAAAAGTTTTCCTTACCCTCTCTACCCCCTCCCCAAACTCCTGGTACTCCAGGGGTGAAGGAAAAGCATTCTTCTCTATTCAAGATTAACACAGAGAGGCTGATTCTCTGGGTAGCTGCCACTGAAATCACTGCCTGCATGCACAAGGAGCAGAGGCAGCTTCCAGCACTGCTTCACCTCAAACTTGGAAGCCTACTCTACCAGGCAGCTTCCTAAGCACCACAGGGAAATTTCTGGGCAAAGTCCAGAAGGTGAAGCAGAGGACCAGGTCAATTCACTGTTCACCACAAAGCTGAAAAAGCCCTAACTTCCAAAGCAAAAAATCCCACACAAAGTGCGAAGAAAAAGCCCAGGCAAATAATCAGGGCTCAGTTAATCCCACAAAAAGAACATCTGGTGACAGCCAGTCACCTTGACCTTGCTAATCCTGAGCAACATCAGTGCTGCCTCAATGCCCCCCAGAATCCCAAACTGTCCCTGTGCATTTCTACCTCCTAGTCGAGGCACACATGAAAGCCCCAACCAAGTGTATTAGGTTTGGCTGAGCCAGGGGTTCCTAAGAAAGAGCAGTAACTGTTTCAGAGAAGAGTCATAAGAATGTCTAACCACTGACTCAGCAATCCTGAAGGGCAGGCTGGGGAGAGGGCCTGGTAGACGGAACCAGGTTTCCAGCTAGTGGTGCTGCTTAGTGGTGGGGTGTGGGGTCCCCTAGGCAGAGACTAATCGCCTTCATTCGCTTTCTCTTCAGCTGCAGGAATCAGAGGGCAGGTTCTAAGAGGATCAGCCTGTTGGCTGGCATCTTCCCCTTTAATCTCTCTTGATAGTCTGATCCTTTAATCCCAATGAGACAACTGAAGGCAGTTTTGTTATTCCAAAGGGGTAGGTAAGACTGGCCTGCACAAGCTACAAGTGAGGGACACTTTTCATGTGAGGGAGTCCCCTTTGATATAGTTGCTCTGCACCCTTGGAAAGCAGTCAGACTCAGACAGGATAGAGGTGGGGGTCAGACCATTAAATCAAATAAAGAACCCCAAGAAGACCAGGATTCCAGCCTGCCTGGGCCTACGACAATGCTCCTTGCCCTTGAGATTAGTTCTCTTGTCCCAAAGAACTAAGCCATTCAGCTAAGAAAAACACTCTACCACTTTGGCAATCTGGGAGTGGGAGCTCAGGTAGATGCAGTGGGTGGGCCTGAAACATTGACATGAAACAGTCGTCAAAAACAGTACAGTTGTTGGTCCCACCCAGATTGCCCTGTCAGACCAGGTACCACAGGGTGGGGGGGGAGGCACAGGGGAATGGTGCCGTGAATCTCTAGAAACAAGAAGTAAGACAGCCCTGCCCACAGTAGCGGGTGGGCCGACCTGAGCCAGGCACCAGTGGTGGACACACCCATGTCAAATAGCCAGTGCTTTCTGGCTCTGCTGCAGAATGACTAGAAACCCTGTGCAGTGTTAGCCCAAAGGCTCTGGCCAGCCAGAAGCTAATTCTGTCCCCAAAATATTGATTCAAGCCATCAGAATGATTATAAAGACATGATCTTCTCTTTTATCTTTGTTTTCTTTTCCCCCAAATCAGAAAACTCCAAGGGCCTCAACTCACGACCTCAATTTAGGAAGTGAATCCACCAGTCACATGATGCTGGACTGATTCCCATGGAAACCACCAGTCAGGATGGGGTTACTGACAAAGACTCGGATAGGGTTAATGGTTACTTGTTTCTTCTTCAGCTGCCCATTCAAGACTTTTCTGATCTTCTGCAACTAAGCTTCAAGCTTTCAAAAGAGCAGCTTCTGCTTCAACTCTACCTAGGCCATGTGTTGCTTTCTTTTTTTTTTTGAGACAGAGTCTCATTCTGTTGCCTGGGCTAGAGTGCCGTGGTGTCAGCCTAGCTCACAGCAACTTCAAACTCTTGGGCTCAAGCGATCATCCTGCCTCAGCCTCCCAGGTAGCTGGGACTACGGGCATGCGCCACCATACCCGGCTAATTTTATACATATATATATTTTTTTTTTTTTAGTTGTCCAGCTAATTTCTTTCTATTTTTTTAGTAGAGACAGGGTCTCGCTCTTGCTCAGGCTGGTCTTGAACTCCTGAGCTCAAACGATCCGCCCATCTTGGCCTCCTAGAGTGCTAGGATTACAGGCGAGAGCCCCACCATGCCTGGCCCATTTGTTGCTTTCTTATCAGTAGTTTCTTGCTGAGAATGAGCTGACCAGCACCAGACAGACACATGAGTCCTAACCAGCCCTCACTTTCCAGGCTTCTGCTTAGACTTTAGGCTTTACCCCACCCCACCACTTCCTCAATGCTGCAAAAAAACCATCACAAGCTAAAAGCTACCAATTGTGGACACTCTCAAGGCGGGAGTTCCCCTTTCCTTCCATTCTTGGCCTCACCATAAGCAATCAGTGTTCTGGCCCCTCCAGCGTTACTGCAGAGCAGCCAAGAGGTGCTCCAGGACAGTTCTGGCTCTCCTTGGCCTGCAGCACCTCTCAGAGACAATCCCACCCTTTGTTCCATCAAGAAACTCCCTATAAAAAAATCCATTCCAAGAGCCCAGGCCGGGCACACGTCAGTAATCCTAGCACTCTGGGAGGCCGAGGCGAGAGGATCACTCAAGGTCAGGAGTTCAAGACCAGCCGGAGCAACAGTGAGACTCTGTCTCTACTAAAAATAGAAAGAAATTAGCTGAACAACTAAAAATATATAGAAAAAATTAGCCGGGCATGGTGGTGTATGCCTGTAGTCCCAGCTACTCGGGAGGCTGAAGCAGAAGGATTGCTAAGCCCAGGAGTTTGAGGTTGCTGTGAGCTAGGCTGACAGGCAACAGAGCAAGACTCTGTCTCAGGAAAAAAAAAGAGCCCTGAACACCACAATGAGGAGTGGTGAGGAAATCCTGAGTTCCTGGGGGACATCTTCCTGACTGGGGCAGAGATCATACTGTATAGCAGAGAAGAGGAAACTGGAACCCCAGGAGCTAAGTTTCAGGGCAAGGGACATGCTGGGCCTTCCTGCTTGGCCTTCTGGTTTCAAAAATCGTCATTTGCTATTTTTAATAAAGACAGCAGGGCCCCCAAAAGAGGTGGGTTGACAGACCCCTCCAAGCCAATACCTGTGAGCCCAGGCTCCTGGTTTCCAGGCCCTAGGTATACTTCCAGTGCCTCCACGGATCACAGCATCTGTCCAGCTATCCCTTCTTTTTCCCAGGTTCCCCAGTCTCTTTTTCTTATCTCTCCTTCCTGGAACCTCCAGATCATGGCCAATGCCCACCTCTGGCCCCCTCTCCCACGTCTCCACAGCTCTTATCAGACATGCAGCCCACCACTGGAGGCAATCCTCTAGTGGGCCAGTGTCTGCCCACCCCTCTTGGGGGCCAACAAGCTTGGATATTTGTCTCGTCTAAAGAGTGCTGCAGGCTCTGTTGGCCTGATTTCATTTTTCAAAGGTCCAGTTCATATTTCGAACAGAGTGGAAGTTATCACAAGAGCTTCATGCTGACACCGCAGGAAAGAGAGATGAAGCCCAGTGAATGTGGATACTATACTGGTTAACAAACTTCACCCAAACTTGAGTTTAACTGGAAGTTGGGGTGGGGAGAGGCTGTGGATTCAGAAGGAAGCAAAGAACAGGAGAATAAAGTGGAGGAAGTTCATAGAAAGGGCAAGACAAGGGAGGCTCCATGACAGTTTGCTGTTGTCCAAGAGACCAACTCTGAGTCAGCACAGCCTATGTGCCAGATCCCCATACACAGGGACATCAGACCTAGGAACCATACAAGGACCGAGGGCAAGTCAAGCCCATTTGTTATTCCCTAACCTCCATAAAAGGAGGGTTCTATGTCTTGTTCTTTCCGTCAGTCACCTAGCGTGGCTAGGGAGGGCCACAGAGACTTCCTGCCCTGGTGGTTTGTTGCACAACCCGAGAAAGCCATGTACACTTCCAAGCCAAGTCACAGAGGTCCCAGAAATGCACACAGTTAATCCTATCAATAACATGCCCCCAAACAGGCATAATCTCAGGCTGGTCTAGTCTCTATTCGAAGTTGTGCAGCATGTCAACAGCTTGGGGCAGGTTGCACACAGTTTGCCTTCCTTCTGCTGAAAGTGGCAACAGGAAAATTCACAGTGAGCACTGGTCATCTCTACATTAGAACAAATATGAAAACTATAATATATGAAGAATATGGCCACCCAGAGCCCAACTTAGCCAATGGTCATAAGCTCTTATGTACAACTATGGAAAAGAAAGTAAAAGGACTTACCTCATCTACAGACACAGGCAGGATGACTCGACTACAAGAAAGGGAAAAGACAGTATCAACTTCAGGTTCTGCAACCTGCCTGAGGCTCTTAAAGCAGGGGTCCCCAACCTATGGTGAATTGTATAATTATTTCATTATATATTACAATGTAACAATAATAAAGTGCACAATAAATGTAACGTACTTGAATCATCCTGAAACCATCCCCCCTCTCCCTGGTCTGTGGAAAAATTGTCTTCCATGAAAATGGTCCCTGGTGCCAAAAAGGTTGGGACCACTATCTTAAAGCATCATGTTAGAACAGTATTCAACATTCTATTGTATATGACAGTATATTCACTGAAAAAAACCCAGCAGAGAAGGCCCTCTGAGTGCTTCGAGGCTAGGACCCTCTGTACCCTTCTGGAATCCCATTTAAAACCTTGTGATTCAGTCCAAACCTGTCCCCTCATTGGCTACTTCCCAAGTCTCTGACTCACATTTGGAGTCACATTTCCTCCTCCCTCACCCATATCTTCTCCAACAAGACTTGCCAATGAGTCCAGTAAAACAGAGTGGTTAACACAGGAGCCTACCATGATGAGGATTCAGACCCAGAGAATCAGGCCTTGGGGATTTACATCTCTGTGGACGCAGCCTCCCCAAAACAGGCCTCTAGGTGAAAGGCTAGGAAGGGGCCAAGCCCCTTGGAGGCTTAATCACCCTAAGAGTACAAACTAACCACTTTTATTCTGGGCAGGATATTACAATACAAGCTACTACTACAAAGCCACCAAAAGAGGACACCCAACTTGTGTCCTGACCTCCAGAAGCTGTCCAAAGGGACCCCAACTCATCATTTTCTTCTCCATCAATTGCTATAGGAACCACCAGTAACCTGATGAAGAAGCCATGGCCAGAAAAATCCCCATAAGGGTCTAAACCCCAGAGATGTTAGCGCTAGCAGCACTTCTCTGGTGGTAGCTTGCATTTGTAATGCAGACCAACGGCCAACCCCGAGTTCAAAGCTGTGAGTTCAGAGAGCTGAGACAAAAACCCTTGGTTGTACTCATACAAGTCAAGCCAGTTCCCAAGCTTAGAGTCTCAGTCCCCAGACCCTTGCTGGAATCCTCCAGGCCCTTCTGTGTCTTGCATGCTTAGTGAAGCGTGAGCTGCTATGCCCTCCTTCTTTTGCAGTGGGTTCGTCATTCGGGCTCCTTGCTCCAGACTAGTAAACAGCTCACTATTTTCTAGTTCCGCAAAGTTCCCCCAGGCAGCAAGAAACACAAAGAGGGGTCTAAGGAAAGCATCACACTAAAGGCAAGGCACCAGGCAGAAAAGTTGCAGGAAAAACAAAATGGGATCCAAGTCTTTACTGTCTGCTCACAACTCCCCTCCTCTAGGACTCAAATAATGCAAATCCTCCAGTTTATTGGATGCTGCCACTAACGCTCTCCTTCCATTAGAGAAAAGCAACGGTGCAGAAAAATACTCTCAACTTGGAGGCCAGAATTTCTGCACCCCCCAGAAGAAACTTCCTAGAAAACAATTAGCCTTTTATCTTTAAGAACAGCAGCAAAAATCACATCCAAGAATTTGCAGAAACCAAGTCAAGGAGAATCCTGCTAGAGGAAATGTCAGAAAAATCAACAGGGACAACCTTCAAACCCTGGGTGGGCCCAAGTCTCCTCCCAGAAAAGACTGGCATTGGCCAACTCCTGATAGGATGCTCTGAGGCTGCTTACGTTACAGCTGCACACCCAGACATTGTTCCCTCGGTCCTTAGAAACAAAACCACTTCAGCAGCAATAGGGTACAATTCCAAAGGACAGGGCCACAGAAGCACTGCTGGGCTGAGACTGGAGCAGCGCTCACTACAACATGACCTTCACTCGCACTCTTCCCAGAGCTGCAGCGCTGCAGCCACAGCCAAGTGGCTCAAATGCTCCCCCATCCCCACCTAGGGATGTACACACAGGGCACAAGTCGAGCAGGAAGGAAATGCAGGTACCAGGCAGGCTCTGCATCCCCAGCACCTTGGACTTTTTCCTGGCAGGCTTCAAGGGGAGGAGAACAAAGAACGGGAAAGGAGTTCCTCTCTTCAAAACTCACTCAGATCTCTTCTGAAGGTCCCTTCCTTTCCCTGCCTGACCTTCTTTTCAAAACTACAGATTTCTACAGAGTCTAAGATTCATCTGGGAATAGGAAAAAAGATCAGAAGAATGGAAAAAGCCTGTTAGTCTGGACATTCAAGATTAAAATCCAAAGTGTACCATGTTCCCCTCCTGTTGGCATCCTAAGGCTCTTCCTCCTCACCACACAAAGCTCTTGAGTTCTGGCTGCATTAACATCAGACTGGATGTCAAGATGAGGTGCCAAGCAGGGATGACACCTGAGTCTCTGCTCCCTTTGCTATCCAAACTCCACACTATATCCTAAACGTCCTAGACACCTCCAAGGAGCAAGCCCGGTGGGGATGGACAAAGTGTCTTCATTGACAAAATGGAAAGAGCCTGTACACCTGCCCGGCTACCAAAAAAGTTCTCACAAGTCGCTCTCCGCTTGGACATCTCTCACTTCTGGACTTCCATGGTTTCTAGCCCAATGCTGCCACTTACCCTCCCTCCAGGGAAGCCGTTTGGCTGCAAGTTCTGCGCATACACACCCAGTCTCTCCTCTTTGGGGAGAAAAAAGTTCTATGATATTTACTTGGAACCAGGAGCTTCAGGAATGGGCCACCTTATACTTGAAAGATTTAGCGATCTAAACATCTCCACTGTTACCCAATCCCCTGGATGACAGAAGCAAACCCATCTTCCAATAACTCCTACCAGAAGTCACCAGTTTCCCAGCCTCCTAGTCACTACTCAAGAACTCCCCTACTCTTCACTGTCTTTCCTCAATTAATGGCTTTATGGACACCTCTGTTCCTCAAAGAAATTTCCCCATCTCTCTGCACCAAGACCAAGGATCTCCTGGCCAGGTGTGGTGGCTCACGCCTGTAATCCTAGCACTCTGGGAGGCCGAGGCAGGTGGATCGTTTGAGCTCAGGAGTTCGAGACCAGCCTGAGCAAGAGTGAGACCCCCATCTCTACTAAAAATAGAAAGAAATTAGCTGGATAATTAAAAATATATAGAAAAAATTAGCCGGGCATGTGGCATGCGCCTATAGTCCCAGCTACTCGGGAGGCTGAGGCAGGAGGATTGCTTGAGCCCAGGAGTTTGAGGTTGCTGTGAGCTAGGCTGATGCCACGGCACTGTAGACTGGGCAACAGAGTGAGACTTTGTCTCAAAAAAAAAAAGAAAACTGAAGATCTCCTGAGACAAGGTGGCCCTGCCTTGGTGTCCCCCACCTCTAATAAGGGGTATATTCATTCATAAACATACTCTCTTTCTGGACTGTCCTCTACTGTGGTAACTTCTTAGTCCCTCATATCACTTCACACCCTGCCCAATATCTTCTGGACTCCTCACCCAAGTGTCCCCAAGTCCCAACCTTTTTTCCAAATGCCTCCTCTTCTGTACCTACTGCTTGGGAACTTGTCACTCCAGTCCCCTATATCTCAGCCCCCCCTGCTTTATGTGTTCAGACCCTTCCCCTGTCACCCAAATCTGGCCCTGACTCTGAAGTCCTTTACTTGTGCCCACTTAATAGGGTCCTTCTCCTGATGTCTAAGGCTGCCACTCCTCATGCTCCAAGTTCCCCTCAGCACTCCTCCCTATTATCTCAACTCCGTTCTGGAGCTGTCTTATCTGATCTTCCTTCCTCCTTAGTACTGTTCTCTAACCCTAACCCCTCCCCACCACCGGCCGCCCTGCCTGCCCTTGTCCGATGGTCCTCAGCCCCTACGACAATTCCTCCGTCTCCCGCCGGTCCCCTCAGCCCGGCCTGCAGTTCTGGCTGGCCCCTTCGTCCCTCAGCTCCCACTGTAGGACCACCCCACATCGCGTGCTCTCTGTCCCCTCAGCCCCTCCTCGTGCCCTGTCTGGCTCTCACTGTCCCCTTGACCCCACATCAGGCCCTGTCTTGCCCTCATTGTCCCCTCGCCTCCCCTCAAGCCTGTTCTGCCCTCACTGCCCCTTGGGCCCCACTTCAGGTGCTGTCTGGCCCTCTCTATCCCCCATGGCCCCACCTCAGGCCCTGTCCGGCCCTCACTGTCCCCTCAGCCCCCGCTGGGTCGCCCATCCAGCGCTCTCCGTCCCCTCCGCCGGGCCATCAGCCTCCCTGGTGGTCATCCCCAACCCTCCCTTCCTCCTCCCTTCCGCACAGCCGGCCGGCCGGACACTCACTACTCCTTGAGCACCACCATGTCGCTTCGCGGCTCGGTGGCTGCCCGCTGCCCGCCCGGCTTCTCGCCCGCTTCCCGGCGGCCGCTGTCCCCGTGGCCCGGCCCGGCCCGGCTGCCTGTGCGCCTTCGTCGTGGTCTGCTCCGTCCCCGCTGCTCTGGCTGCGGTAGCCGCGCCGGCTCCTGCCGCCCCGGCCTCGCCGCCTCCCGCCCCGCTGCCGACGCCGCCCGGAGCTCCGGTTCCGCAGCGCCGCGCGGGGGCGGGGCGTCTCTGCGGCAACCAGAGCGTCACACGCAGCGGTGCGCGCTGACCTCAGCGGGGAGGCGGAGCCTGCCCGGGCCCGCCCCGTCCGGTCCTTAAATGGGCCGCGGCGCCGGCCTCGCCGTTTGAGGTGGGCCCGCAGCTTGCGCCAGACCCGGGCAGTAGGCGGAGACACTGAGGTGTTCGACAGAGTCCTAGGTGTAAACGCTCTTCTGTAGCCCCAACCGGAATGCACCTGTATGCTGGGGCCTCCCCGGTGGGGTGCGTTGAGATCCAGGAAAAGGTTGTGTCAAAAAGTATTAATAAGAGCCACATTTATGTGCAAGTGCTCCTCTAAGTGCTTGACCCCTCACAACAACTCTACCAGAAAGGTACTGTTACTCTTCCCGTTTTACAGGTGAGGAGAAGGAGAAGGACTTGTGCAAGTCCACAGCCGGTATGTGATGGAGCTCGGATTTTAACCCAGCAGTCTTAGTGTAATGTCATTCATCCAGTAAATATGTTCTGAGTGTCTGTTGTGTCCCAAAGCCTGTATTTTTGTTGAGGGTGAACACGGCAGATACTGTCTGGCCCTTTAGGGAACTCAGGGTCAATGGGGATGGGTAGGTGGGCAGCTGGGGGAGACAGAGCCAGGCAATTAGAACGAATAGGGCTGCGAGAGGTGAAACATGGCCTTCGTGGGGTACACCAGAGGGGTGTGAGGGATGTAGTCAGGGAAGGCATCCTGGAGGAAGAGATCCTCCGCTGAGATCTGCAGTGGCGGGCTGGGGAGAAGAACTCAGCAGGCAGAGCGCATGCAAAGGCTGGAGGCAAGAGGGAGATCGCCATGCATTTGGGGAACTGACAGAAGTGACTGGAGCATAAAGTTTGGGAGCTGAGGAGCTGGGAGGGGAGTTGGGTGCCTGGTGAATGATGATAAGGTGTTTGGAGTTTATTGTAACAGCTAGGGGAAGGCATTTAAGGTTCTGAGCAGTGGTATGAGCAGGACTCCTGTGTGAAGGCTCACTGTGGTGGCTGGGTGGAGGAGAGGATATAGAGGCAGGGAGACCAGTTAGGACAGGGCTGCTGCAGAAGTCCAGGTGAAGGTGGACTAAGACAGCGGTTGGAGGGAAAAAAAGGAAGGGCTGGACTCAGGAACAACTCAGAAGGTAAACTCTGCAAGACCTGTGGATTCATTGGCTGAGCGGATGAGAATGAGGGAGAAGAGAAAACCACCTAGGTTTTCTGGCCTAGGAGCCTGGATGGACAGTACTGCCCTTGCTGAGAACACAGGAAAGGCAGGTATGGGGGCAGATGATGACTCCAGTGTTGGACTCATTGAGTCCAGGGTGCTTGAAGGGCATCCAGGTGAGAAGGTGAGCAGGCTTCCCAAGAAGGGAGGTCCAAGACAGGTGGCCATATTGCTATCAAGCTGTGACTGATGCTCTAGGACCACCGTGAGTATTGTATTTATTCATCAAATCCTAGAGTGGAACCACGGAGAGCCCCAGAAATCCAAGCCCAAGCCCCTGGAGGGATGGCCAAGAAAGGAGACATTATGACCTGAAGTCCAAGATTAAATAAGTGGCCTGGACCCTGGTCTCCTGAGGACCTAGCCTAATATCAGTGAATAATAATTTAACAAATGCCACATGCTGGCTCTCTTCAGGAAGCAAGCAAGCCCTGCCCTTTGGGAGCTTGCAATCTAGTTAAGAAAATTCCATTCATTTACTCAATAAATATTCATTGACCACCTGGCCCTGTCCTATAGCTTTTTCTTTTTTGAGACAGAGTCTTACTCTGTTGCCCAGGCTAGAGTGCCGTGGCGTCAGCCTAGCTCACAGCAACCTCAAACTCCAGGGCTCAAGGGATCCTTCTGCCTTAGCCTCCCGAGTAGCTGGGACTTCAGGCATGTGCCACCATGCCCGGCTAATTTTTTCTATATATATTTTGTTTGTTTGTTTTTTGGGTTTTTTTTTTTTGTTTTTTTCTATAATTTTTAAAATGTTTTCTTTTTCTTTCTTTCTTTTTTTTTCTTTTTACAAAACCAAATGTTAACAAATAATTTTTTCTATATATATATATTTTTTTTTTTTTTTTTGAGACAGAGTCTCACTTTGTTGCCCGGGCTAGAGTGCCATGGCATCAACCTAGCTCACAGCAACCTCAAACTCCTGGGCTCAAGCAATCCTTCTGCCTCAGCCTCCTGAGTAGCTGGGACTATAGGCATGCACCACCATGCCTGGCTAATTTTTCTATATATTTTCAGTTGGCCAATTAATTTCTTTGT
>CAUYRT010103928.1:0-13570 GCA_963574885.1 Lepilemur ruficaudatus
GAAATTAATTGGCCAACCAAAAATATATAGAAAAACTTAGCTGGGCATGGTGGCGCATGCCTGTAGTCCCAGCTACTCGGGAGGCTGAGGCAGAAGGATTGCTTGAGCCCAGGAGTCTGAGGTTGCTGTGAGCTAGGCTGACGCCACGGCACTCTAGCCCCGGCAACAAAGTGAGACTCTGTCTCAAAAAAAAAAAAAAAAAAAACAACGAGATACTGCTACACGCCTACCCTGATGACCAGGAGTAAAAAGGCTGACATTGGTGAGAATGTAGAGAAATAAATCTTTCATAAATTGCTGGTGGGATGTCACCTATACAACTACTTCAGCAATCTGTTTGATGCTATCTACTATACTTGAATATATGCTACCCTATGGTCCAGTAATTCCATTCCTAAGTATGTTCTCATTCTTAGCAGGAATATATGTGTTCTCACATATGTGAGAACATATGTGTTCCAAGAGACATGTATGAGAACATATCAGCATTATTTATAATAGCTCCAAACTGGGAATTACTCAACTGTCCATCAATAATAGAACAGATAAATAAATAACAGCACAATCATACAATGAGTTACTAAACAGTGAAGAAAATGAATAAATCACAGCTATATGTAATAACATGGTTAAATCTGACTAACTTAATACTGTGGAAAGAAGCCAGGTGCAAATATTACATAGTTTATTTCATTTACAATAAAATTTAAATGCAAGCAAAACTAACCTAGTATTCAGACATGTACACTTTTGTAGAAAACTGTGAGGAAAGGAATCGAGGACAATAGTTATTTTAGAGAGTCATGAGGGGTCATGATTGCAAAGTGATAAGGAAGGTTTGTGGGAGCTGGAATGTTCCACTTCTGGATGGGAGAAGTGACTGCGTGAGTTTTCACTTCATAATAATTCATGAAACTATTATTTATATTTTGTGGACTTTTATCTTTGTGTGTAATTTTTCACAACAAAAAAGCTTAAACTCATATCAGGTATTACTTCCTTGTCTGACCTTCACAGAAAACAAATACTCTCCTGGTAAACCAAAATTCTTAAGCCGAATGAAAACAACTCTCAAAGCAACAGAAAGAAAATTTTTGGAAAGATTCTGGGGGCCCACGTATGGGGGTCCCTTATGTGAATTAGGCAAAGGCACCCTCTTTGGGAGGATCGTTTATTATAGCAAAAGCTGTCTCCGCGGATGGAAGCAGCCTGTTGGGCACACTGCCCTGGGAGCTCATGTCTCCTCTGAGCAAAGAAAAACGTCCCCCTCTCTGCAGGAGATGCAACTCTGCACACAGGTATCAGGTTGCTGGATGGAGTGCAGGCTGGCCTTCAGCCACACTTGCCTCCCCGCCTGGGTGTTTCTGTACAGTGCACAAATATCAAACACTCCCTGGCAGCCCTGCCTAGGAGAATAGAAAGGTGACAATTACACATATGTGGGCACACCAAACACGCACACACGGAACACATACTGGCACAGGACTACTA
The DNA here is from genome assembly GCA_963574885.1 of Lepilemur ruficaudatus. Classification (NCBI taxonomy): domain Eukaryota; kingdom Metazoa; phylum Chordata; class Mammalia; order Primates; family Lepilemuridae; genus Lepilemur; species Lepilemur ruficaudatus. The sequence continues at coordinate 1,492 of CAUYRT010103928.1, forward strand.
TTGCCCAGAGCTGGCTAGAAGCTGGATGACATTGTCCCTTACCGCATAACCTTCTGTCTTCTTCTGGCACCATTTCAGCAGCGCATTGCGCTTAGAGCCGCCATATTCACGGGCCAAGGCTGCCAGAGGGTCTCTCCTTTCCACACTGGTTAGAAAGAAGAGAAAGAGTAAGGAGAAGTTGGTAATTTTTAGAACTCTCAAATATATAAGATATAAATTACCAGATTAGAAAAGCAAAAGTCTAGTTTCTTCAGCAAGACTCTAAAGAAACAACCAAATTAGTCACATTAATAATACACTTTTTTTTTTTGGCTTGGGGTGGTGGTTCACGCCAGTAAAACTAGCACTCGGGGAGGCCGAGGCAGGCGGATCGCTCAAGGTCAGGAGTTCAAAACCAGCCTGAGCAAGAGGGAGACCCTGTCTCTACTAAAAATAGAAAGAAATTAATTGGCCAGCTAAAAATATCTAGAAAAAATTAGCCAGGCATGGTGGCGCATGCCTATAGTCCCAGCTACTCGGGAGGCTGAGGCAGAAGGATTGCTTGAGCCCAGGAGTGTGAGGTTGCTGTGAGCTAGGCTGACGCCATGGCACTCTAGCCTGGGCAACAGAGTGAGACTCTGCCTCAAAAAAAAAAAAAAAAAAAAAAAATACATTTTTATGATGTCTCACCTAATGAAAGAAAAATGAAATTGTGGTTCCTGACTATCATAAGTCTGGGGAGAGTTTTAAAATCCATCTGTTGCTCATTCATCTAGCCTTTTATTTGTTTACTTAGCACAATGTCAGTTGAATTAAAGATACCTATAACAAAACACTCCGCATGTTTCAAGGCTACACCTCTATCCAAATAACATAGAGAAGGTAGAGTGGAGCTGGGAGCAGTAGTGAATGTCTGTAGTCCCAGCTACTTGGGAGGCTGAGGCAGGAGGATTGCTTGAGCGCAGGAGTTCGAGGCTGCAATGAGCTATGATCACGCCACTGCACTCCAGCCTAGGCAACAGAGTGAGACCCTGTCTTTTAAAAAAAACCACCCACCCCCCCAAAAAAAACCATGAAAACACACAGTACATTTCCATGTATACAAAATTTAAAACATGCAATTTAAATAGCATATTGCTTGGGGATGTCAAGATATGTGGAAAAGAACTAAGAATAACAAAAAAAGACAAATATTAAACTTGGAGTGGTAGTTATCTTGGAGCGGGGAACAAGACAATGCAAGTGGTCGGGGGCTGATAGAAAATTTCAAAGGTAACAATTTTCTTTTCCTTAACACTGGGAGGTGGGTTATCCGGGCGGATCTCCATGTATGTTATTCTTTATACCTAACACATATTCTTTTTTATCCATCCAGAATTTAATAAAAATATTTTAAAATGATTTTAAAAGGAGTAATAGCGTGACTTTAGACCTCAGTGATACAAACTAAGGTAGAAAAATTAAAAGAAACAGTTCATACCTGAATTAAAAACAATTTTTTTTGTATAATTTGATGACTGCTTTTCTATGCATCTGGCAGATTTATAAAGTCAAGTCCAAGAGATTTTTGGTCAGAGATGCTGTTAACTATAAAGTCATGGTAACTCTGCCTGCGTTTACCATGCCTGGTCTCATGTCATCCCTTAGAACTGAATTGCTACCCCTGACAAATTACAGAAGACTGAAACAAAAGTTTGGAAAAGAGTTTCTGTATAAATGGATGGCTAAAAAAAGCTAACTGAATACGGTTGCCAAAAAATTTAATAATAGAATGAGAACTTCGAAAGGAAGTTCTAACCTGCCAATGGTTTGTCTCCATGACATGAACGTAAAATTGAAGAAATTACTTTTACTAATTTAACGTTTCACAATGAAAGGTAAAATATCAATAGCATATTAATACATGCATAGCCTTTCTGTGTGCATTTCTGGCATAAAGAAAAGGGCAATTTCAGAATAACACTAAGTCTGGTCCTTACAGCCTCTTTTGTTTATTTAAATCTCTTGCATGCAAACAGGTTAATATGTAATATCTGGGGCTTTAAAGTAAACTTCTGAAACATACGACTTCATCTATTTGGGTTCAAATATAGGCTACACCCAAAGATACAACAAGACCTGAACTTATTTAGATTTTCATAAATCCTTTTATAATACCCACATTGGTAATTATAATATTTATTACAAACCTGTTACTCATAAAGTAGCCAATTTCGTATACTGATTGATCTACCCATTCACAAGCATTTACTGAGTGAAATGTTATGTGTGTCGCACAACATAAGGGGCTAGGAAAAGAGGCCAAAATGTGAGTCAAAAACATTTACTGTCCACTGAATTTTAGCCTAAATGGGGACAAAGATATATACCATGCAATAGTTATCCACACGGCAAAGTAGTACAGTAATTAAACACCTAAAGGAATGTAACACACCAAAGTTAGAGGAGGGAGATGCCAATGCTGCCAGGTGGCTGCTGCTCAACTTCATGGAAGGTCTGACCTTGAAGGAGAAGCAGTGTTTAGGACTGTGAAAGGACAAAAGGAAGGCAAGTCAGGCTAGAACTTTATAAACAAAGACTTGCAGTCAGAAATGCTCATGTGATACTGCAAAGGCAGGGAGCAAAACAGGCTCAGGTGGAGGGAGGGCAGGGACATTCTGGCGGGTGACTGGTGGTGGACAGGTGGCACTAAGTCATGGAACATCTAGAAGACCAGGATGAGGAGTGTGGATGACAGAGAGTCGTGGAGGTTTCTGCAAAGTCTGTGGCAGGATGTGCTCAGTGCTTCAGAAGACTAACCAACATGAGGAAGCAGGGAAGACTCAGAAGAGAGAGGAAGCAGCTAAAAGGGGCTTGCTGTGGCTTGGGTGACAGGGGCACTGAAAAGGGAGGAGGTGGCAGAGGTGTAGGAGCACAGACAGGCTCCTGGTGACCAGCCCATCAGCTTGCTGTCCTCTCCTTCCCCCACCCCCTCCTTTACATCCCTGAGAAAGTCCTCCTTAAACACTGATTTCAAAAATGCCTCTCTGCCCTATATGCCACTGTTTTCTGATTAATCCTCCTTTAAGTACAGGTCTGATCTCACCGTACCACTGCTTAAAAACAAAAATAAAATCCCACAGACTTAGTGGTTCCCCAGTACTTTACCAAAATAAGTACATATCTCTTTCTTAGCGATGAAGACTATTTGCAATAAGGCCCCAACCTGCCTTTCCAGCTGTAATATCCTAGTCACCCACCCATCCACCCAACAAATACTAAGGAGACCTACCATATGCATGGCAGGGCCCCTGCCCTCATGAAGCCCACAGCCTGGTCCAGACACACAAAAATGCCCACTGCTCCCTGAACACCATTGCATGGCTTGCTCATGGTGGTGCCTTTACACCCCTGGAAGAACTGCCACTTCTCTCTAGACCTCTTGATCCGACTAAAACCCCCAAGTGCTTTGCTTATATAGCATGTTTTCCATAGCCCTTCATTCCATTTTGCACACCACAGCTGTCTAGCGTCCTCCTTTTGGACCTATTCAGGGCAGGCACTGCGTCTTAATCATGTTCATTCAGGAAGTATTTGTAGAAGTAAATCGACCATAGGGGATAAAACAGAAGGAAGAATAAAAGGTTACCAGTCCAATGTTTCTCTGATTTTTTGCTGTTTCAAACACGATACCTGAGTTTACTCTGTGGTTTCAGCCCTCCAGCGGAGGCGCTCAGCAGTCTCGTGTTCCCGAAGCCCAGAGCGGGTGGTCTGCTCAGGGACTCGAGCGAGGGGCTCTTCCGGAGGTAAGGGTCTGGCTTCAGGTCCTCGGCCCTTCCTTTCAGAAGATCTATGTGAGCGACAACATAATCACCTATTCCCGAAGAAGGATTTGGTTGTCATGCTTTACTCTCAAGTACAACACAATTCTCATTCTGCTCTCCAGTGCAAATGTGTACGCATTACACACACACACACACACACACACACACACACACACACACGTTTCCTACAGTAGTAGCAATACAAATAGAGACATGGAGATTATCTAAAGATGATTCTCTAGGCAGCCCCAACTACACCACTTACAGGACCTCATCTTAAATCAGCCCTTTTCAAAACTTAGGATGAGTTTCAAGACAGCATCACTGGAGCATTAAACCAGCATGGGCCCTTCTAAGGGCCATATGCAAGTGCTCACAAAGCCAGCCTGCCCCCAGGTAGTGCATTTTGTTTTAATCGATAGACACCTGAAAGAGCTGGCAGGAAAATGCCTGGTGCGGGTAACAGGTCACAGGCAGCAGCAGACGAAAGGCTGGGGACCAAGAATGGCTATAGCACAATCACAGGGCCTGGCTCCCTACAAAATAAGTAGGAATAATTCTGCTATTTTCTTTCTTCCTTTCTGCTGTCATAATAGTCTGAGTCAAAACCGGTAACAAAACAGGCTGAATCCTCCAGATGATATTTCTTTCTTTCCTTTTCTGTTCTGAGAGACAGTCTCACTCTGCTGCCCAGGATGGATGTGGATTCGACCTCCCGGGCTCCAGCGATCCTCCCGCCTCAGCCTCTCGAGCAGCGCTGTGCCCAGCCAGGTGATGTTTCTTTAATGACCATAAAAGTGCAAAACAAGAGAAAATTTTCAAGGTTGTCTAGTTTATATTTATAGAGGAAACTGGAGCTGGGAGAACTAGGTGCCTTGCTCAAAGCTGTGCAACAGCCAGGGGCCGGCCAGGCCCACCGCTGCCTCCTGTGACCCCCAGGGAGTCAGGGAAGAAAACAGTGCTCCGCAGTAATAGCCACCAATTACGGGTGGCAAAGTGGGCACTGAGGCTGATTAGCTCTGAACAACAGAGAAAAACAGTGTTTACAGCACTAAAGGGAACAACAAAAACAGCACATTCATCCCGGTTCTGCAGCTTCTGATGACCTCAATGTTGACAAGCAATTGCTGGGAGCTGCTGGAAGCAAGCAGTTTTCACCTGTAATCTTCTTTGTTTTATTATAAGTAAACAGAACCATTCAAGCAGGCCGGTGCCCAGCGGGGTGGGGGCGTGAGGGGGAGTGTTGTCAATGAGGTATTTACTTCAGAGCAATGGCTGTTGTGGTCTCGGCTTCAGTATTTATCTTGTCAATTAAAAGAATGGTCTTTCTACACAATAGCTTGTGGAACAGAGAGAAGATGACACAAATATTATGATCAAAAGCTCACCTAGTCGGCTTAAAAATGGTTAGGATGGTAAATTTTATGTTAGATGTCTTTTATCACAATTTAAACAAAAAAAGCTCACGTAGCACTATGCACACACTCAAGTTATTCCCCACGTTACATGGCGTAGCAAGCAGTAGGGTGCAGAGCGGGCAGGCGTTCCACGCTGTCTTGGCCACCCTGCTTCCGGGTCTCCAGCTCCACCTAACCCCTTCTCTGTTTTCTTCTCCTGACTTTGGACTACCCACTGGTCTTGGTCATCATTCCCTTCTCCTGGGAGCCATTACTAGGACCTGAAGTCCTATTAATACGTAAACTTTCATCACTTCTTCACGAAGCTGCACCAGCCGCACCACCAAAGGCAACACGGCAGAAGGAACCAGACGTCCTGGCCCCAGGCACTTAACCTCTGTAAGGCTTGAAATCTCTCACATGTAAAATTCGAGGAATGGGCCAAGATCGCTTCTAAATTTCTCAATGTCAGTGTTTATCGAAGTCTAAAATCCTTATTTAATGCCATGAAAATGCAAACAAGATTTGCGAGGAAAACTTGCCTCACAGAAACAACGATTTTAAGAACAAGCCTGACCGTGTTTGACTGTCACCTGAAAGGAGTACAGTTGGATTGTCTTTTTATCCATGTAACAACGGAGAATTTTTTTTTTTTTTTTTTGGAGATAAGGTCAGAAATTTTGTTTTATACTTAGAACAAAAGGATTTCTTCTATGTGATCTAGATCTTGGGCTTTCTCTCCTTCCTATGGGCACCAGTAAATAGTTCACTCAATGTTTCTTCTGCCGTTTCTGTTCCCTAACAGTGACACACAGACACACACGTTGTTCCCTGGCATATATTCTGGACAACTTTAATGTTCTCCTAGGCTGAAAGCGCCCCTGCCTTCTTTGTGCTGCAGAGAAGAGCAGGCCAGACAACAGCAGCAAACGCTTCGCTAGTGCTCACCACACACCTGGCCGCACTCTGAGTGCTTTAAATGTGTTGACTGAATCCTTGAAACGATCCTACAAGGCAGGCAGGATTATTCCTATTTTAGAGATGGGGAAACCAAAGCCCAGAGAGGTGGCATAATGTGAGTGGTAGTGCCAAGACTCAAGCCAAGAGGACCTGCTCCTGTGGCCCGCTCTTAATTGTCAGCTATCAGCGTGGAAGGTGCAGCGCGAAACCAAACATGGCGATTGAGGATTGCTGACTACAACCACCACTTTATAAGCAGGATTTGAATTTTTTAAGAAATATCGTATGGGCAGGGAGTGGTGGCTCACACCAGTAACCCCAGCACCTTGGGAGGCCAAGGCAGGAGGATCGCGTAAGCCCAGGAGTTCGAGACCAGCCTGGGCAACACAGGGAGATCCTGTCTCTATAAAAAATTTAAAAATTAGCTAGGCGTGGTGGCATGTGCCTGCAGGCCCAGCTACTCAGGAGGCTAAAGAAAGGAGGATCGTTTGAGCCTAGGAATTTGAGGTTACAGTGAGCTATGATCACCTCAATGTACTCTAGCCTGAGCAACAGAGCAAGATTCTGTCTCAAGAAAAAAAAATGGTATAACAACAAGAAGAGGATTATAGTCAAAGAAAAAGGTATCTTAGAAGAGGCATATTTTAAGAATTGTGGAAGCACTGGACAAATTCAAAATCAGATAAGATTTTTTTTCCCCTGAAATAGTCATTTTTTAAAGATTAGAAAATATTCTCTTGAGATTCAATTTTAAAAACAACAAAGTCTGGCCTTTATCCCTAGCACTAGCACACTGCTTTTTCCTTTTGTTGGGGGCACTGCTGAAGCATGCATTCAGGGGTTGAAATCTCTTGGAATAAATGTCACTGATTATTTTTCTAAGCTCAGTTTCATGCAAAGAAACAAAAAGTTAACTCCACACACACACACACCCATACAAATTAAGTCATAAGCATTTCCTGTTCAAGGCAGTTTACCTGAGAGGGCAAGGTCAGGCAGATCCAAGCGCTGAGTCACGCCTTTGCTGGCCGGCCGTGCGCTGCTGTAAGCTGAATGTCTCTATGAAAAGCAAAGGGCACGCCAGCACGGTGAGCGTGTGATGTCAAGAGCAGCATAAACACAGGTGTGCACACACGCATGTGTGCGCACATGCAACAGTTCTTAAGCACAGCAGAATCACCAGCGAGGCTCTTAAATTATTTATTAGAATAGGTAACGAAAAGGGCAAGTAGTAAAAAGAAAGTCTCTCTTTCCTCCCCAGGTCTTCTCCCCAAGGGTGACCATTATTAATCAGCTTTGTGGATCTCCTTGCTAGAATATTCTACGTATGCTCAAGGATGTGTTTAAAAATACTGTTTTTTAAATGGCCAACAGGTGTATGAGAAGATGTTCAACACCAGGAATCAACAGGAAAATGCAAGCCAAAACCATAGTGCGATACCACCTCATGCCTGGCCATCACCAAAAACAGAAAACAAAGGCTGGTGAGGAGGTGGAGAAATTGAAACCCTTGTGCACTACTGGTGGGAACGTACAATGGTGTCGCCATTACGTTTTGAGTACAGAAGTTCCTCAAAAAATTAAAAATAGAACTACCATCTGATCCAGCAATCCCACTTTCAGATATTTATCCAAAAAACTGAAAACAGGATCTCAAAGAGATATTTGCACTCTCATATTCACTGCGGCATTATTCACAAAAACCAAGAGGTAGAAACAACCTAAATGTCCATCAACAGATGAATGGATAAAGAAAAATGTGGTATATCCATAGAGTGGAACATTATTTAGGCTTTAAGAGGGAGGAAATCCTGTCGCATGTTACAACATGAATGAGCCTTGAAGACATCATGCTAAGTCAAACAGGCCAGTCACGGAAGGACAAATGCCACGTGGCTGTACTTCTGTGAGGATCTAAAGCACTCAGACTCACGGGAGCAGAGAGAGGAATGGCGGCTGCTGGAGGCTGGGGGGCAGTGCTCAGCACAGAGTTTCAGATGTGCAAGATCTGCTGCGCCATATTGTGCTTGTAGCTAACAACACCGCATTGCACACTTAAACGTTTGTTAAAAGGGTAGATTTCATGTTATGTGTTTTACCACACTACGAAAAAGCATTTCAGAATGCAAGTGAGTATGATATTAAAAGACAAACTTTAAAAAAAAATCCTGCTTTTATAAAAACAAAAAAGTTTACATTATTTTGCATACTATTTTGCTTTTTTCATTCAATGCATCTTGGAGATCACTGCAGTACCCACCACGTGACAGCTTCCCATGAGAACTCCCTATAAGGCCACATGACACAGAGGCAAGCACGTGGCTCTGGAGCCAGACTGCCACCTCCCAGCTGTTTGACTCTGGCCTGCTTAACTCTCTGTGTTTTCTTTTCATTATCTGTTAGGTATGAAATTTCAGTGATACCAACAGTACCTTCCCCAGAGGGTTATAGGGAGGATTAAATGAGTTAAAGCCATTTAAAACAGTCAAAATAGAGTCTGGCCAGTCAAAATTAATACTGGCATTGGTGTTGATGTTGATATTAGTATTAGGAACAATGCTGTCTGTGCCCATGAAAGAGCAGGGCCATCTGGGACTTTCTGGAGCGTTCTTTTAGAGGCCCTACTCCACATCATATTAAGCATGATACAAAGTACTCGTGTCCCCACATAAATACAATTGTTGTGGTACACAATTTTCAAAAGTATTTTTGAATCTTGCTTTTCAAGTTATTTAGCTGAATAAAAGTGACAATATAGGGCATCCTTGTCCCATTCATAATCTTGTAGGAAAGTGTCCAGTATTTCACCATTAAGCATAATGTCTGCTGTAGATATATAATACAGACCCTTCATCAGATTAGGGAATTTCCCTTTTATTTCTAGTTTTCTAAGAATTTTCATCAAGAACGAGTGTTTAGGCCTGGTATGGTGGCTCATGTCTATAATCCTAGAACTCTGGGAGGCCGAGGCGGGTGGGTCGTTTGAGCTCAGGAGTTCCAGACCAGCCTGAGCAAGAGTGAGACCCCATCTCTACTAAAAAAAACAGAAAGAAATTAGCTGGACAACTTAAAATATATAGAAAAAATTAGCCGGGCATGGTGGCATGTGCCTGTAGTCCCAGCTACTTGGGAGGCTGAGGCAGGAGGAACACTTCAGCCCAGGATTTTGAGGTTGCTGTGAGCTAGGCTGACGCCACAGCACTATAGCCTAGGCAACAGAGCGATACTGTCTAAAAAAAAAAAAAAAAAAAATGACTACGGGATCTTAAGTGATGTTCCCCTTTTAAAATTCCTGATATAGGTAATTTATGTCTTTTCTTTTCTTTGTAGCAGTCTTGCCAAAGTTTCATCAACTTTAATAGCCTTTAAAAGAACAGACTTCACACAGAAGCTCTTCTAACAGTCTCTTCACTGTAAGTATGCTAGTTAAAAAATATTTTTTTATTTGACCGAAAGTATCTTTCTTTTGTGTTCACCTTTGAAGGATATTTTCCCTAGGTATAGCATTCTAAGAAAGCAGTATGTCTTTCAGCACTTTGCAGATGCCACTGTGTTGTCATCTGGCTCCCAACACTGTGGTTGAGAAGGCGACTGTCAGCTTTGCTCTTGCTCCTTGACATCAAGGTGTCCTTTTTTCCTTTGGGTGCTTTTAGAATGCTTTCTCTTTCATTTCCAGCAGTTTTAACCTAACATGTCTAGGTGTGGTTTTCTCTGTACTTATCTTGCTTGGGGTTTATACTGTTTCTTGAATCTGGGGTTTGGCACTTTTTATCAGTTTAGGAAATTCTTAGACATTATCTCTTCCAAATTGCTTTTGCCCTGTCTTTTTTCCCCCCACTTTGGGGTCTCCAATTACACACTAGATCTCTTCACTCCATCCCATGTGTCTCTTACATCCTTTTCTCCATTTCGTATCCTTCTTTTCCTCTGTGTTTCGGATTAGGTATTTCTACTCTAAGAAAGGCTTAAAGAACTGAAGACGGGTCAGTAGAAATATCTACAGTTAAACTTTGTTGAGTCTTTAATTCAGGTACTTTATTTTTAAGTTACAGAATTTCTAATTGATTCTTTTTTTATAGATTGTGGTTTTCTGATGAAATTCTCCACCTTGTCATTTATTTTCTTGAGCGAATTAATCTCAGTTGTTTTAAAGTCCATGTCTAATAATATCAACATCTGGACCTCCTCTGTTTGTTTCTATTGCCTATTTTTTTATCGTGGTTTTTTCATCATTTGGTATTTTCTAGTTGTATGCCTGGGTTTATTTTTGTTTTCTTGTTTTTGGTTTTTTTCCTACATGACACTGTATTTGAAAAAATGTGCATATAATTTGAGATTCTAGATGATGTAATCTTCCTCCAGAGAGTGTTACTTCTGCTTCTAGAAGATAGTTAAAATAGGGGAAGATCACCTAAATACAAACCCAAGTTTCTAGGGGTTTTAAGACTAAACAAATAAAAGCCTTCTTGAAGATATTAATGGATAATATTTTAATAATCTAATAGCTAGAAAGACATTTTAAACCAAAATGTCTTAAAACCCTTAACAAAACAAAACCCTTAAAGTTATAAAAGAAAACACTGAACACAAAAATGTAAAATTTCTCTTACGTAAAAGATAACTATAAACAAAGTTAAAAGATAACAGAGAACATATAATACATATGAAAATAAAGTTAAAAAGCATAATATATCAAGATGTCTTACAAATAGGAACAAGACCAACACCTCAAAAGCAAAATAGGCAAAGTATGTAAGTGTTCATAAACACACAAAAGATATAAATGTCCTATGAACACATTAAGGAGTGCTCAACCTTACTGATGAAAATAAAACAAGATATCATTGTTTTACAAGATATCAATTCAATCCACAACATTCATAAATAGTGTCAAGCTTCTGGGAAAATAGCATTTTATATACTGTGAATGGAAGTATAAATTGAAGGGCAATGTGTCTATCAAGTTTTTCAACATTCCAGGACACAGCAAATCCATTTCCCTTTTCTAGGAATCGATTTATGGCAGATCTCAGGACTGGCTCACTCAACTCCATTCTGGTCTCTTTGTAGAGTGATTTACTGAATTATAAGAGACTGGAAAGCTAAAGGGTATATTTGCGAAACTCCCTTAAAGCTTGGTTCATTAAGCTACCTAGCTTCCACCAAACAGGCCCACTCTCAAAAGATCTAGAAGGTGCATGGGAGTATAAGGCCACCTTTCTGCAGCTTCTACTGGCTAGCGTGGCTGTGAAGGCATTTGCTCTTCTGTGGCAGGGGAGTAGACATTCTGGTGTCTGTTCCATAGCTTTCTGGGTAAGATGAGGCAGGGTACAGAGCATGCATTCTGCTGGCATGTACTGCACGTATTGCAGTGTGGACCTGAAGCTGATCCTAGATCTTGACAGAAGTTGTAGTCCTAGGCTAAGAGAAGAGAAAGTCTTCCTGATTCTTGTGGAAAATAAAAGCTCCTTCAATAGGCCAACTTTGAGATGTTCTGGGAACCTTTCCTGGAAGCTCTGTGCATACTAGAACCTTTTCCTCCAGCCCTTCCAGTACCAAATCCCCTCTATTAAACTCCTTTCTGCTTAACTACAGTGATTTTTTTGATATTTTCAAATGAATATTGATATACCCTTATACAGAAATAGGCCCTTAAAGTGGTCAAAAAGTGTACAAGGACCTTCACTGTATTGTTTTTGTAATAAGTTAAATCCAAAACAACATAACTGTCCATCAATAGAAGAGTGGCTAAATAAATCACCACATATTATGTAGCCTTTAAAAAATGAATTATTTCAGCCGGGCGCGGTGGCTCACGCCTGTAATCCTAGCACTCTGGGAGGCCGAGGCGGGCGGATCGCTCAAGGTCAGGAGTTCGAAACCAGACTGAGCAAGAGCAAGACCCAGTCTCTACCAAAAATAGAAACAAATTAATTGGCC
>CAUYRT010103929.1:0-18482 GCA_963574885.1 Lepilemur ruficaudatus
TCATAGCTCCCCAGAAGCTGTTTTTTCCAGGCCTTGGGTAGTCTTGCCCTGCCCATATTTATTTTAATTTCATCGTATGCCTTAATGGGGATACACAAATTTCTAGAGTCCTTCTTTGATATAGCTCTGTCTTCTCTGTTATCTCACCACTTCATAAACTTTGAACTCCAATCTATGCCTCCCTAGTTTAACAAGCCTGTTGTGCTCTGCTTGGATTCAACTTTTCTGATCTATGCTTCAGAAATAGCCCCAGGCAAAGCCAGCATGATCCTGCAGCTCACCTGCCTCAGGCATCACCTTTAATCCAAGGTTCTGGGCTGAAGTCTTTCTGAACCAAAACAAAAGGGAGTGACTTGCATGGCTAATTTTATCATTATAAACATCAAGCCCATTTCTCACTTCCCTCCTGTGGGTTTCGGGAGGAGCTGACTAGGTAAATCATATGCAACATATGGAAACTTTCAAACTATTTGCAAAGTTGCCTAAAATATCACAAGGCAATGCGGTAGGGTGGCAGAACTGCTATCTCTCCAACAGGCTAAGAGTCTCAAAATTTGAGTTTAGTTACTTCAATTCCACACACATTATTGAACACCTACTATATTATGTTCCAGGCCCTGTGCTAGCTGCTGAGGGGTACAGAGATGAATGCGACGTGCCAGTACCCTGAAGGAGCTCATGGGAGACAAAGTACTACACAGCACAATGGTTAGTGCAATGACAGAGGAACTATGGTGGAGGCCACAAGCAGGAGTGACCCATCTAGCTTGAAGAAGCCAGCATGGGTGCTGAAAACCTAAAAGGAGGTGATCAGATGAACTGCTGTCTGAAGGATATACAGAAGTTGTTCAGGCTGACAGAAGTGAAGCGTCTTTTAAATAGCCAGTTAAAAGGCACAGAGGTTCAAGCCCTGCAGCAACTGTAGTTAAAGAAAGTGCTACCTATGCGATGGCTATACTGGCTACACTAAAGTAATAGAGTGTTCTGGCAATGGCAGTGAACGCAACCCAGAGTTATATCAGGAGATACAGTCAGAGAAACAAGGCCAGGCCAGATTGTCACATGGCTTTTGCCATATTTAGGATAATAAACATAGATTTGTTTTGTGTGTACCTGTACCTATCAATAGTACATAAATTAGTAGTATCTGTATCTCTAGTTATGGGGTTGAGATTCCAACTCCACTCCTCACTGTCAAGATCCCATCTGAAGTTTGTAGTCTTATTTCATACCTTTGAGACCATGGATAGAAGCAGAGAAGGGAGCCAAGCTGGCAAAGGAAACTGAAAGCATCTGATTTTGGCCATGGTGACCAAGACAGGCCTTCTCCTCACTGCTTTATAAGGGAAACATCTCTACCTCTTTCCTCGGGCTGTTTATTCCTGAAGAAAATTATGGCCAACCACAAGTTCTAACTATCTGATTCTCAGACAGTTCTAATTCAAAGGCTCATTTTACAGTTAATGAGCAGGTCCCTTTAAGTGGGTCCTCTGGGAAGATGCTGAGATGGACATTTCTTGGTAGAAAATGTATCGTGCCATCAGCAACAACACTGGTAAGGAAAGAGGGAGACGGAATTGGGCAGAGGGCAGGGTCAATCTGCAATGCAGTTAAAGCCGAGGTCTCAGTGGAGTCCATGGAGAGTTTGGAAGCTGGCAGGGCCCTACCAAGATTTCACATGTTAGGCCATGGGTCAGGCCTGTGTTTCCCACTTCAGCCAGTTGTTGATGCATTCTTCCCCTAGAGCAAAGAGAAATCCCCCTAGAGGGACCAAGCTGTAAGCTGCCAGCTGCCAGCCCTCCCAGGTACCCGGGTGCTGCCTCTCAGCTTGCACCACAGGTGACTGACCGTGGAAAGTTCTGCCCCTGGAGAAATGATAATTAGCCAGACTATTTTGACTCCAGAAATGAACAATAACATACGGTGAGGATCAGCCAGGTGGTGTAAACAATCTGATAGAAAACCGGACCCAAGAGAAAAACAGGATGCGTGCGAGGAGCATGCTTGTCCCCTGGGGATGGTCAAAAGAACTGGCAATGTGCACTTGCGAGAGAGAAGACTGGAGAGGGAGGGGAGGCTCACTTTAAAATAGCTGAAGGGCTGGCCTGGGAGGAAGGCTCCAGCATGTTCCTTGGGGCCTCAAGCCGGTGGACTTGGGTGGAGGGCTTGCTGCAAAGTGCCAGCTGCCCCCAAGACGACCGATGCAATCATTGTGTGGGGGACAGAGCTGGAGCCTCTGTAGGATCCTGTGCCCATGACAGCAGCTGCCCTGATGGAGGTGGCATCTGAAGGAAACGAATTCTCTCCTCCTTGGGCCGGTTCAAGGCTCGTGAGCGTGACTGTGGCCCAGGTGCTGATTCTCAAACCAGGCTGCACATGTGAAGCTCTGGGGAGCTTAGAAAAAAAGATCCTCAGCCCCAGACAAGTCAAATCTTAATTTCTCAGGACAGGGCTGGGTCATTCTTATTTCTTAAGGGCTCCCCAGATAAATTTGATATGTAAACAAGGTTGCAAACCCACAGGGTTTAGATGTGTCTGCCCTGGCAGAGTGTCCTTTGAGTGAGAGGAAATGAGAAGGGTCATTCAAAGGGTACATGAAGCAGCTTCCTGTTGCATAATAAAATCAATAGGAAATAATTAATCCCGAGGGAGTCAGCCACAGTAAAACACGACAAGCAAATTGATCGCTACAAGCAGGATCTGTGACACTAATGCTGCCTGCATGGAACCAGAGGAGCTGAAGCTTTGTTTTGGCAACGCTATCTACTGCTCTATTTTAGTGAATTATGTGGCCCGGCTTGATGGGAACAGAGTTGCTTTCAACTTTTTCATACAGCTGGGACTGTTCTCATAGGCCGCTCTTTAGTCCTCCAGGACTCCAATACACTAGTAGTTTGTTCCCGTAACAAAAGTAATTTATATGTATTAAAAAAAGCGTGGAGATATAGGAAAAATGTAAATATAGAAAACTATAGAGAAAAGTATAAAGAAGAAACCAAAATTTTTCTTTCATCCTATTATCCCAAACTAGCCATTTTTATAGTTTTGCCATAATATGCACAGATAACACACACTCGCTGTGTATAAACACACACATGCACATGCATATCCATATGTATGTATGCATCTGTCTGTGTATTAGACACTGTACCAGGTAATATTGATAAATTATTTGAAATCTCAAAACATTTGGAAAGATTATCTCACCTCGGATGACAAGAATAGTACCTACCTCATGGGGTTGCTGAGTATTAACATTAGTTAATCCATGGTAAAATGCTCAGAACAGGGTCTGGCCCATACTACAGTGTCCATAAACATTAGGATGAGAAAGAGAGAAAGGAAGAAAGGGAAAGGCGGAAACAGAGAGGGAAGGAAGAGGGGAGAGAGGGGCAGAAGGAGGGAGAGGTAAGGAAATTTACTCATGTTAGAAAGAGGCAGAAAGAAGGGGAGGACTTGGAGTGGGATTTTCTAACCTCAGCATCACTGTCACGTTGGGCTGGATAATTCCCTGTCGTGGGAGGTTGCCACGTGATTCGTGGGATGCTGAGCAGCAGCCCTGGCCTCTACGCACTCCAGGCCAGCAACATCCCCTCCCCCAAGGCACCACAACCAAAAATGTCTCCAGACATTACAAACTATCTCCTATGGGGAAAACTGCCTCCAGGTGAGAGTCATTGACCTAAATCCATTATATTCTAATTCGTGTTCTTTCATCAAAAAAAATCTATTTTAATCAAATACATATGTAAAAAATCGCAATTCAGATCCACACACGATTTTATGTTCTGCCTTTTCACTTAATGTCACATCATGCTAGTTCTCCACATCATGAAATATTCATGATAAATGTCGTTTTTAATGGCTGTGTCATAGTCCCATGCACTATCATTATTTTAATCACACACTATTGTGAAATAAGATGTTTCCACTTTGTATTCCTATATAAAAATCATCCCCCAAATGCACACACACATAAACATAAATCTTGTCCACATTTCCACTTCTTTTCATTGGTAAATTTCTAGGAGTAAAATTACTGAAACAAAACAAAAGTAATCAATATCCTACAGTGTCTTGATATATATTGTCAAGTTGATTTCCAAAACAGCTGTTGGAATTCACACTCCCACCAGCATTCAGACTGCACAAAGTACAGGATTTGGCATGATTTTGACTTGTTCTAGCCAAAGGGGTCTTTCAATCTAGACTTCATAAAAGTGAAAAATTAAAAGTTAAAAAATAAAATACAACACATGCTGTGTAATGAGTCACATTGATTATGCCACAGGTAATGTAACTCTGCATAACTTCAATAAACTTCCCAGCAAAGAAGGATGGTTCTGACATGAACTCTATTTCTCTTCACTGATGGAAACGTTAGATAGCCCAGAGAGGAAAATGTTCCTCTCATTTCCAGAGGGTTACCGGCCAGGCTTGCAGCCACACGGAGAAGGTCGGAGTTGAACTGCAATACTAAGGCTGGTGGCTCCATTGGCCGCATGGAAAGCTCAGAGCCACCCAGCCCAGATGGACACCTGATTTCCATCCCACTTGAGAGTAATGTCCAAATCCTCTATAAAAGGAATTACTTCTTTTTGTAATATTCTAGAATTCTTGCAGTAGACAGAAAATGTGCTGCTTCACTTCTCCATTTGGGGCGAAACTTTGAGAAGCAGAAGGGGAACTTAAATCTACTTACAGGCAGCCATGGAACCCCAAATCAACTATGGAAACTTCTGGGTCCAGATGTTAGAAGTGCACCTGGTGCGGGAAGAGACTCCAGCATCCCTGAAGGCTGGTCCAGCGTAAGTGCTCTCGGACCCCGGACTCCAGTCCTCTCACCATTATCTTTCATATTCTAAGAAGATGCACGTAGGCTTCTTTGACAGTATTTATAGTCAAGTGCAGAGTAATAGAGCTAACAAAGAAGACTGGTTAATCCCAATGGGCTGTTTGTGTAACCAACAGATCTGGACCTGTGCATTCTGAATGGTCATTTGACAAGTCATTCAATTTCACAGACATTCATTCAACAGGCTTGGTTTGAGCCTCCACGGGAGGTACTTTAGATGAACAAGCACCGTCCTGTCCTCCAAGAGTTTCGAGTCAAGAAGATTTTAAAAATATATAATTATCTAGAATGTTAGGCATAAAGTTAAAAAAATAAGTCTATTATAAACAAAGCATCCAGGGACTTTATTGCAGGACACAAGGACTGCAGCAAGCATGATATAGCACTAAGCATGTGCTGGACACTGAGTGCACGCTTCACACAGAGTCATCTCAACTAACTCTCACAACGCCCCCCTGAAATTGGCACCATCGTAAACAGCTTACCCAAGATCCCGCAGCCGGTGAGTTCAAGCGTTGAGAGATGAGCCCCGCCAGCTGGATCCAGAGGCTGTGGGCACAAAGGCTGTGCCGTGCAGCTTCTTGCAAGCTGGGGTTTTAGGAAGAGCCTCATGCAAGAAATCAGGATGGAGCTTTAAGAGATAAGAAATGAAGGACAGAGCTCCCAGAGAGAGTTAAGCCAGAGAATTTGTACATAACCTAGTAAGCAATAGGGAGCCAAGAATACTTTTGAGCAAGAGGATCACATTATCTAAATTGAACTTTAAGAAGATGAATCTGGAAGCACCAAGTAGAAGGAAAGAAATGCTGAAAGTGGGGGCAGGGAGAGAGTGGGTAATGGGATGGGCCAGGGTGGCGTTCATCAAGGTATATGGCTGTATAGGGATGACGGGAGCGTGGTCATACGATACATATCCAGTCGTTACTGAGCTTGGCACTGCATTTTGATTCTCACACTAACCTGGAAAGGAAGCTACTGTTATCCCAAGTTAGCAAACAAAGAAATCAAAGCAGGCTGGAATTAAATACATTACCTAAGATTCACAGCTTGTCAGAGACCAAACTGGGATTGAAACCCTGCTCAGTCTGAATCCAAAGTCATTCTTTCTAATATTCCCATGCAAATTGTTATCCAGCTTCTTTTGCTCATGGAGATGGGGCCAAACAGCTGCCCAAAACAGGCAGAATGGGCACAGGACAAGGGAGGGTTCCTGTTGTCCCCTTTTCTTCTACAACATATGCAGGGATAACCAGCCTGGAGGCTCCAGACAGTCCTGCTGTTTGTTTAGCTACAATGTGAGTTTCGCTTCTGCATCAGAGAAGTCCCTCTGGGACAGTTGCTGGGGACTTTCTGCAGACCAGGACGGGTGGGGTGTTCTGCTCAGCCCTGCAGGCTCCTGCTGTGCGGTGCGGTCTTTGTTTAGGCTCAGAGCTGCTGTGCTCCTTCAAAGACTGAATCTTGCCATGGCTTCCGGAATCACAGAGGGAAGCAAGTGCCTGGCGACAGGCAAGTGGTGTATGTACGTGGAGCTGTGGGCTACATTCCAGGCTTTACACATGTGTGCACACACACGCACACACACAGAGGCATTGAGCAATATCCTATCACAAATTTAGCAGATAAACTAGAGGCGTGACATCCATTTATTCTCTCAGAAAATAATTTTTTATTGGGTAGCCAGTATATGCCAGAATCGTTTGTGGTAAAAATATTCTGGGTGAATAGATACACTAAAGTGGTTTACGTTATGTAATTATATGATGTAATGTTACTATGAGGCAACGTCCCATCACCTTTGCCATAGTCTACTGGCTAGAGGCAAGTCACAAGCTCCACACACACAAGGCGGGGGGACAACACAAGGACATGATGCCAGCAGGCAGGGTCTGGGGCCACCTTAAAACTTTCCCAGCACAGAAGAAAAAGGGCTATGTGTCATTCAGGGTTCATCAGAGAAATGGGACCAATAGACTAGATAGATAATAGATATGGAGTGTGTGTGTGTGTGTGTGTGTGTGTGTGTGTGTGGACGGAGAGAGATTTGTTTAAGGAATTGGCTCTCACAGTTGTGGAGGCTGAGTAAGGAGTCTCGGGCTCTGCAGTCTGCAAGTTGGAGAACCAAGAGAGCCCACAGTGTAGCTCTGGTTCAAAAGCCGGCCGGTTAGAGCTCTCTGCTGACCAATAATGGGTGTTCAAATGCCCCTCGAATACTATTTCTGTCAACGTGGCTTAAGCTCTTTGAGGGTGTTTATTGGGTCTTATTTATCTTTGAATTCCCTAGTATTGTGCCAGGAACATGGTCACCTCTTAACAAATATTCCTTAATTGAACTAAAGTAAACAGAATGAAATTGGGTTGAATTGACAAAGCTGCAACCTAAACACGATACAATTAGAGAACAATAGGAGAAGATAGCTCATCAAGGGCTTTTCTCTGCATTTATAGAAATACAGAAATTCAGACAGGAGGGAGAGGAAAGTAGACTGAACAGACAGTTATGGGGACAAGCATTTACTCAATACCTACTCTGTGCCTGATACTATCCCAGCCCTTCTCCCGAACATTATCTCATTAACTCCTAAGAGCACACTGAGAAAAAGCATTACTACCTTCCTTTAATAAATGAAAACCCAGGGGTTCAGTAAAGCAAAGCCACCTGCCCAAGGTGACCTGGGGGAAGCGGCCCCGGCCAGCGTAAAACACCAGCTCTCTCTACCCTATCCCCGTCCCACCTTCTCATTCAGCCCCAGGCCGGGGGCAGCACCTTTGCTTCTTCTGCTTGATTTCTCTTTTGTTTCTTGTGCCACATTAGCTGAGCTCTACTCACCATGCCCATTCTCAATTACAGCCTGCAAGCCAGTGCTTTGAAGAACAAATTTATTTTCCCAGTCAGACCAAATAGAAAACACAACTATGTGTTTAAATACTAATTAACCTTTCACAGTATTCTCTCTCTCTCTCTCTCTCTTTCTCTCTCTCCCTCTCCCCCCCTCCTCTCCCCCAAAGCAACAGATTCAACGTTCAGGACAATTCTTGCCACAATTTCTTTCCTTGGCTCTATGACTTGGAGGTCTGCAGCACACAGCCATGAGGACTTCTGCAAGGGAATTTGAACTCCTTTAGAAAGAGAAGACCACCATGGGTATGGTCACTGATGTGCTTGTGTCTCTGCATTGAGGATTCTGAGCTCCCTTTGCTGTAGGGTTTGCATGGCCCATTGCAAGGATGGCTCTGTTGGGTTCCCATTGATATCATTCCCATTGACCACATTACTTTACCCTCTCTGAAATCTCTAGTAAAGGACATGGGCCTTGAAGGCAAACAGGCTGCCCATTTACATGAACTACACGCACCCACGTGAACAAGCTTGAGGATTACTCAGTTAACATCTCTGTGTCAGCGTCATAATTTTCTTACACTGCCTTCCATCCCCCACTCTGCTGTGCCTACCTCTTCAGCTCTCATGTTTTCACAGCTATCTCCTCCACTTTGGGGGCCCGTTATGCACCTACATCCTTGCACTGACCGCTTGGTTTTGGAATAGTTGTGTTGCTTTTGATTTCAAAGCCTATTTTAGAATACAGTCATCTGCGTGTTTCCGCAATCGGAGTGCTCCACTCAGAACGCACCCCTTTATTCTTGATACCATTCTTTGATGAACTCTAATGATGTATTTAGTTTTTGATCTGTTTTATTTAAAATGCTTGAGGGGTTACTCAAATGGAGATACAGTTGGATATGTTTGTTCAAAAGTCCAGAAAGAAAACGAAGAAGACGTGACGATAATGGTGACATGAAAGGCAGAGAGAAAAAAAATTTCTAGAAGAAAGGAATGGTAAATGGAATCAGACGCAATAGAGAGGTCTGATGGGGTAATAAAGGGATGTGTTTATTAGATTTGACAACAAAGAGGTCAATATTTTCCATTGTCAGATACATTTATGTGGGTGGGAGGGAAAGGACACCAAATTGCGATAACAATAGGTGAGAATGAGAGGAAAGAGTGTTGAGATAGAAAGTCTAGATCTTTACTTCAAAGAGCTTCGCACGGGGCCTGGCATGCAGCGGACTCCCAGTGGACAAATGTGAATGAATGGGACACAGGAAAGAGCCACGTGAAGGCAGGGACCTTGGTGTCCTACCTTCAGGACGTGTCCTGAGGATTTTTCTCCCAAAAGTAGTTCACAATCTAACTAGGAATATGAGCGAGTATACAGGTCACAATTAACATGACTTTTAGGCAGTAAATTGTATGTAATGTGATGAGGCATAGGAAACTGATGCTGTCTGTGCGCTTCATTTCCAACCAAGCGGGTGAAATTTTCCTGGTGGTATAGAATCCAAGTTTCTGATCTCCAAGTCAGAAACTCTATTTGACTAGTAAATGAGAGGTGGCCTGTCTCTAGGTATGAATCGACATTTATTAAATTACCTAGGGACTGACATTCACTCGTGCATTTCTTCATCCAACAGACATCAACTGAGCTCCTTCCTACAATGTGTAAATCACTATGTTCCCCCATCAGGTGACAGTGGCCAGGATGTCTATCTCTAAGGAAGTCCAGACAGTGTGGATCTGTTGGGCAGAACATCTGCTCTCTGGAAATAAAACTACACCAAGATCTATTGTCACTAATCCAAAAGTTGCTGCCCACGTGGATGTGGGATGAGGGGAGGGAGGTGAGATCTTAGACTACAGACGTGGAGCCATGGGCGACGGGTGGCCACAGAGACTGATCTTCTCCATTGACCAGGCTCTGGTTGCCAGCCAGCTACTTGTCTTTTTTGGATATTAGTAGAGAAACCAAAAGTCATTTTTGCAGGAATTTCTTTGCGGTGAAAGTGCAAGGTCAGAGCCGGCACTTGGCGATGGTGTGACATGAGGACAGAGTTGCCACTGCCCTCAGTGTCCGGTACGTAGGAGGTGTAAGTAAATATTTTTGAATGTAAGAATACATACTGCGATTGATGGAATTTGACACTGAGATGGAGCCAGATGTTCACTTTTGCTAATCTTGCTGGCTCCAGCTGCTTTTCTCTTGCCATTTTCACCTTCTTACCTGGCCTGGCCTAGATGGAAATGTTCCTTCTCAAGACCTGCTGTCGGTCCATTCTCCCAAACTCTCAAGGGATGGATGATGTATATGTGTACCTATGCATGTTTCTGCGTGCACATGTGTGTGTAAGGGACCTAATAAAAAAGACAGTTATAACTTGAAGTATCAACCAAGAAACATCTATCAAAAATCTTGTATTAAAGATTAATAACTAAGTAATAATAATAACTAAACTAGCAACGGCCACGGGGTATAGGTTTGTTGTACCCATTTCACAGATGAGGAAACTGAATTCCAGACTAACACAGTGGCTTGCTTGCAGCACCAGTGTTAGGAAGTGGCAGGACCAGAGTTCAAACCCGGCCAGTTTGACTCCACACCTAATAAACACCCAATGCACCTAACATTTGTAGCATTCTTTCTTTTCAGTAAAAGAGGAGATTCAGCTTAAGAGTTCCCTTTAATCCTAGCAGAAGTGACGTGACGAACTCTTGTTTCCTTTCCTTCAGTGCCTAGCTTGTGCCTTGCGGGGCAAGAGCATTCATTCAGGCGATTCAAATAAGGTCCAGTAGGTGGAGCTAGAGAGCAAACGCGAACTGGCCTGTGGCTGACGAGGCGGCCGGTGTTGCCCTGAGATGACAGTGTCTGGGTACTGTCCTCACCTGATCATGTTAGTTGACTTCCGTCTTCAAAATGCAAATCTCAGCTATGGCCTGGGCTTGGAGTGGAAGGAGACAAATTCCTGCGAAGTTACTCTCTCAATCCTGAAAGATTAAGGCCAGACTGGAGTTTGCTACTTAAACTAAGCTCTGGGAATAATCTTCTAAGGAAAGGAAAAATCAGTAAAAGAAACAAAAATAATTCCGCAGTGTCACAGGTAATCAGCATAGTTTTATTTAAAGGCTCAGCCCTGGTTTAAGTCCTGATTTTCTCTCTGTCTCTCTGTCTCTGTCTCTGTCTCTCGTTTGTTTTTTGTGACTCAGGATTCAAATGAGGAAGGTCAAGACATTGATATTGGTTGACGTTTGATGACTGTCCCACTTTCCTATTCTTTTAAAAGACTTTATATTTTAGAACAGTTTAGATTTACAGAAAAATTGAAGAGATAGTGCAGCATTGCCCCCCACTCCAGACTCGGTTTCCCCTATTCCTAAAGACTTACATTGGCGTGGTGCATTTGTTACAGTTAAAACATGGATGTTGACACTGTATTGTCAACTAAAGTCCATAGGTTATTCAGATTTCCTTAGTTTTTATCTAATGCCCTCCTCCCAGTCTGGGGTCCGTCCAGGACGCGTGACATCTGCTTATCTCCTTAGGCTCACTTGGCTGTTTCTCACATTTACCTTGTTTTCAATGACTTTGACAATTTTGAAGATGTTTTATGAGTTTTCCTACCACTGGAATTTTTTATGATGTTTTCCTCATGATTAGACTGTTTTTTCTCATGATTGGACTTTTTTGGGAGGAAGAGATAAAGTGCCGTTTTCATCACGTCGTATCAAGGACACATTCACTCAACACGATCCATGACTGTTGGTGTTTAACCTTGAGCAGTTGGTTGAGGTGATATTGGGCAGCTTTCTCCACTGGAAAGTTGCTCCTTTCCCCTCCTTCCCGTACTGTGCTCTTTGGACGGGGGTCACTGTGTGCAGTCCACGCCTGAGGATGAGGAAGTTATGCTTCCCCTCTTTGAGGGTAGAATGTCTACATAAATTATTTGAAAAAAAATTTCCCCATGTATTAATTAAGTTATTTACTTATATCAGCACAGAATCAAGAATATGTTATACTTTGAGTTTTAATCCAATACTACCTAATGTTGCTGTTCAAATTGTTCCAACTCTTTTGGTAGGTTCCTCTGCTCCCGGGACACACCCTCATCAACGAGGGCTGTTTCATTTGTTTTTGGCCATTTAGGTTTCTTCCCTCCTTCTACTCTCCCATCCTTCTTTCCTTCCCTCCTTTTTTCCTTGTATCATGGCCTCCTGCCTGTCTTTCTCTTTTTCTTCTTTTTTTAAAAACACAACTTTGCCCTGTGCTAGAACACCTGAGATAAACGAGAGAGTCTCTGCCCGCAAGGTGCTCCCAAACAGACTAGAAGACAGACGAAAGGTGTACAAGTTCAATGCAAGGTGGTAAATTATATAGAAAGGAAAACACAGGGTGCCAGATGGGGCAGAGGAGTTGGAGTAGGGGTCAGTAGTGTGGGTTCTGACTTGCTGTGTCTCCATGACCTTGACAACATCATGTCACTTTGCTGGGCCAACATTTATAAACCATAAAAGCAAACAGGTTAGAGGGGTGAGATCTTGGTGGGGGAGAGAGCTAATTATTTTATTTAAAAAAACAGACTCTGTACCGTACACTATGGCAGGAAATTTGTTTTCATTTATTCACTCATTAAAAGCATAAATGTTGAACTATACAGTAGAAAAGGTGATTTATATTCAGTGATGCACTCAACAGATTATTTATTGAGCACCAACTATGTGCAGAGCTCTACTAATTCATGTACTCCTCACATTATACCCATTTTACAGATGAAGAAACTGAGGCTCGGGGACCTTAAGCAGCTTGCCCAAAGCCTACTAGTAAGTGGAAGGGTCAGATCTGGGCCCAGGTTAACCTGGCTCAGGCCTTGTCTTGCCATGACTCAGGGTTACTCCCCATGTCCTCTGTGATTGCAAGTATCTCTCCTACAGGGGCTTGGATAACTTAGCAAGAGCATTCAGCACAGGAGCTGGCGTCCTGGGCAATCTCTCACTGAGTCTTAGTGTTGTTGGTCTTGGTAGTAAATTTCTCTGTGGGCTCTGCCTCCAGCTCTCATTTATCAGTGATTATTCATTTTACAACATTTCTCAAGCTGCCTACCAATTCATCTCCTGAGTGGTTCATACAGAGATTAGTTGTGCCAGCATGGGACTATGCCCACACAGGGCATCAGATTAGAGCTGAGTCTCTCCAAGGAGTGCTGACTTGGCGAGGCCACATGCCACGCTTGGTCACAAAGCACTATCCTGGGCATAGGGGATGCACGTGGCAGGAAGGTTTGGTAAATGAGAAGACATGAGCTTTTGGAGGAAGCACAACAAGCATAACAGATCTCTAAGTGCAGCACAGGGCAAAGGGGAAAACATTGCAATCAGAGTCAAAAGAAGGAGATGGAAATCAAGATAGTTATTGAGTATCAGCTGTATACCAGGGACATAGCAGATAAGAGAGTGAAGAAGTTGTCCCTGCCCTCAGGGAACTGACTGTGTCCTATAGTGCTGGCAGAGATATTAATAGAGGCAACACCAAATAACTTGTGATTCGTGGAATTGGCACTTTGGAGAACTGGTGCAATTCTGCAGGGGGCTCCCCTCACACACTGCTCTGAATCTCCTCATGCAAGCTAGAACAGCACTCTGATCCTCACTGTTAACAGAAGGTAATAGGTATGACAAAACACACCCAATGCACTAATAAAATTTAATGCTCAAATCAAGCAATGAAATTGCCTATTCATATGCATTTTTATATCTCCCCATGTAATAAAAAGAATCGCATTTCCTTAAGAAGAATTTCTTAAGTCTGTGTGTGGAGCATCCCCTCCCACCACGCTACCCACCAAGCCATTGATTTTACAGATGACATTCAAGGGGCACATCAGAAAGAAAGAAGAAGAGGGGGACATGGTTGGTGTGAGTTTCTGCTCCTTGTGGTAGAATGTGGCTTCATAGTGAGTTGAGGCACCATTCTCCCTACCCACATAAGAAATATACAAGAGCAGTCAGATAAAAATTAATCTTCCTCCCTCTCCCTTTCTCTGTATGCTCTGAGTTCAACGTCCCTTTCAATGCGTCTGGCCAGTCATATTAGTACACAATTTGTATGTGGACAAGCAGCTTGGACCATGATGTTTGTTCTTCATCAAAAACTATCTCATCCTTTGTCAATGCATATGGACTGGGTGCCTGCTGACCCCTTCTCTTCTGCAAAAAACTCAGAGGCCGGGACACCATGAAGATTTATTCTGGGTCTCAATCTACAAGAAAGAGTGTATAGACAGAGCGATTCAGACAGGAATGTGGTCAAGATCTGGGAATTCCATGAGAGGAGTTGTCTGATTTTTTTTCATGCAAACATACAAACAAAATTGATATTTTTATCACAAACCAGGGAACGTAGTTCTTAATAAAAATGCAGGTAATTCACTGAAGCATCTAAAACAATTTTCAAATCACTCAAAAGTCAAATTGGATAAATGAAGTTAAGGGAGAGAGTAGGGAGAATGCTTTCTGAAGTTTTTTTTTTTTTTTAAAGAATACTGGGTAAATGAGTGTATAAAACACAAAGAGGGAAATAGATGGGGGACACTTGTTTTTGCCCAGAGTATAAGGTTCAGTGAATGCTACAGAGAGGTGCTACCATCTTCTTGTTCCACAAGCAGGAGTTTCAGGTGAACAGGAAGGTGGCAGAGCAAATTCTGAGAAGAGTTTTTCCTAAATTCAACTTTTAGCACCTCTACAGTTGGGGGTGGTTTTGCCTGACCCACCCAAATGATGAAGTTATTGTGAGGATGCCTGATCTGGACACACAGGTGTGCTTTGTGAATGGAAAAGTGTCAGGAAATGAAAGATGTGTTGCTATTCTCTTTCGTGAAGTTATCATCTTTGTCCTTTGAGTACCTGAAATAATGGGAGTCCCAGTTCTGCCAAGAAATAGAGACGTGACTTCGAATAAGTTTCTCAAGGTGCGTGATCCTATGTCTCCCTCACTGTAAAATGAAGGCACGGCACCCCTGGACTCTGGGGCTCCTTCTAGGCTGCTGTGATTCAACGCATCTCCTGGGCATGTCCCTGAGCTCGGTCCCCGGTTGGCACTGCATCTGCAGGGTCCTTAGCCTGAAGCAGCGTGGGCTTTAGTGAGGAAGACAACACAAGGCACCCTGAATCTTGAGTATAAGATCTGTCATTGCAGAGGTAGGCATAGCACTGTGAGAGCTCAGAGGAAAGTGGCCATTTAAGTTCAGCATCATTAGAAGTAACTTACAAATTGCAGCATGAGAGACTAAGGTTAGCTACAAGGAGGGACTCAATGGCAGATTAGGCCCTAAAAGATCTTTCCAAAGTAGATGAAACTACTTGTGAATTTTATCTTAGCCATGCAACTGAATTAGATATATACCCTAGAGCAAGCCGTCTAGAAATATATTTAATAATCAAATAAAAACATTTTTGTTGTTGACAGGATATATTAGAAAAAAAGACGGACATCAGTGTTAGCTAGTGTCTTGTCTTGGGCTGCTATAACAAAATACCATAAACTAGTAGCTTAAAGAAAAAGAATTTATTTCTCACAGCTCTGGAGGCTGGGAAGTCCCAGATTAAGGTGCCAGCAGATCTGGTGTCTGGTGAGGGCCTGCTTACTGTCTTCCTATGGCAGAGAGAGAAACAAGCTCTCTTGGGACTTTTATAAGGACCTTAATCCCATTAGAGGGCTCCACCCTCTCGACCTCATCTAATTTTAAGTACCTCCCAAAGACCCCAACTCCTAATGGCATCACATTAAGGCGTAAGGTTTCAACATATGAATTTTAGGGGGATACAAGCATTCGGTCCGTAACAGCTGGTCAAAAGCTACAGTCAGGAAGAAACAGAAGGAATCAACTTCACCAGGTAATTTGTGGCAAATGTCTGAATCTTGCTGTTCATTGATTCCCTTGTATCAAAAGAGACAGATTGAATTAGTGATCTCTACAGTAATTTCTTCCCCTAACCAACTGTAAATGACCTTTTGAAATTACTCTGGAGGGAGAAGAATTTGTTTCATTTGATGCATTCATGCATTCATTCTTCTGTCCTTTCATTCAACAAATGTTTATTTATGGGCCATGTCCTGTGATAACCACTACTGAGTGTCTGCACTTGCGAGGGCAGGGCCTTCAGTGAGGGTCCTGCATTCAGTGTCTGCACCTGTGAGGGCAACAGCCTGGGGACTCTACTCATTGTGTGTACCTGTGAGGGCAGGGGCCATCAGTGGGGGTCCTTACTCAGTCTGCACCTGTGAGGACAGCAGCCTTCAGGATGGGGTCTCTATTGATTGTCTGCACCTGTGAGGACAGGGCCTTCAGTGAGGGTGCCGTACTCAGTGTCTGCATCTGTGACAACAGGGGCCTTCACGGTGGGAACTCTACTGAGTGTCTACACGTGTGAGGACAGGAGCCTTCAGTGTGGGGCCTCTACTGAGTGTCTCCACTGGTTAGGGCAGCAGCCATCAAAGCGGGGCCTGTACTGAGTGTCTGCACCTATGATTGCAGTGGACTTCTAGGTGAAGCTTGTATTGAGTGCATCTTCAAAGGCTGGGGCCTAAAGGGTGGGGCCTCTACTGATTGTCTGCACCTGTGAGGCCACGGGCCATCAACGATGGTCCTGTACTGAGTGTCTGCACCTGTGATGAGGGGCCTTCAGTGAGAGTCTTGTACTAAGTGTCTGCAGCTGTGAGGACATAGGCCTTCAGTTTGGGTCCTGTAATGAGTGTCTCCACCTGTTAGGGCAGAAGTGATCAAGGTGGGGTCTTTACTGAGTGTCTGCACCTGAGAGGCCAAGGCCTACATGGTGGGGCATCTACAGATTGTCTGCACCTGTGAGGTCAGGGGCTTCAAGGTGCAGAGTGTACTGACTGTCTGAAGCTATAAAGGCTGCGGCCTTCAGGGTGGATCCTCTACTGATTGTCTGCACCTGTAAGGTCAGGGGCCTTCAGTGAGGGTCCTGTACTCAGTGTCTGCACTGGTGAGGTCAGGGGCCTTCAGGGTGGGGCCTGCAAAGATTGTCTATACCTGTGAGGTCAGAGGCCTGTACTGATGGCCTGTAACTTTGAGGACAGGGCCTTCAGTGGGGATCCTGTACTCAGTGTCTGCACTCGTGAAGGCTGTGGCCTAAGGGTGGGGCCTCTACTGATTGTCTGCACCTGTGAGGGCAGGGGTCATGAGTGATGGTCCTGTACTGAGTGTCTGCACCTGTGGTGGGATGGGCCTTCGGTGAGGGTCCTAAATTCAGTGAATGCACCTGTGAGGGCAGGGGCCTTAAGCTAGGATCCTGAACTGAGTGTCTGTACCTGTGAGGGCAGAGGCCTTCTGTGAGGGTCCTGTGTACTCAGTGTCAGCACCTGTCAGTACCTGATGCTTAGTACCAACTAGACAAACCCTGCCTTTGGAGGGGTGGAGTAATGAGAGTAGCCACTTCCTGGGCTGAGAAGCCCCATGGCCCCAGGAAGTGCCCATCCCCCAGTCCAGTGGCTTACCTTCCCCTCTGTCAGGGAAGACCCCTCCCTGGGAGGAGGGGAGAAATGAGAGAAGACATTTTCCAGGCTGGGACTTGTGGCAGTCTCAGCCAACGCCCCTCCCCCAGCCCGACAGGATAGACTCAGCCCTTGAAGGCAGTGAGAAAGGAGAAAAGGTTGTTTTCCCTGTGTGACTGGCTTGAATCTGTGGGACCTTGGAACTAAGCAAAAGGGAACAGATTGTTGACTCAGTGCGGCAGGTTGGTTTTGATCATTTGAGATCATAACACAAGGGCTTGCCCTTGGTGCCCAGGCTGTTGCCAGCTTTGGGGCTTCTGGTCTGGGAAGGGCAATCTTGACCAGAGTCCTTAGCAATTGCACCAATTGACACCCCCCCATCAGGAGCTGCCTCGCAAGTGTGGCGAAAGAGCCCTGAATAACATATTAGCAGCTCTCCCCTAGCTGCAGATCAAGCAATTTCTGAAGTATACACTCTTAGGCTGGTAGGTACCTGCTGCTCTTCTCACCCCACCTAAAGTGGTAACAGGGCTCAAGTAACCCTTGGGAGTGGCATGACATTCCCCAAAGACTGAGGACTTGTATACCCCATTCAGGGATTTAAAGCTCAATATAAAGGTATTGGGATACCTTGATAACTGACTCCTCCATGCAAACTACAAGCAACAAAACAGAGGGTAACCTCACAGTCCAACACAGTGTCTTCCATCTCAAACTAGTGGATGGAAGTGGAGTCACACACACAAGAGTGATCAAACTCCTGGAAGTCTAAGCAAGGGATCCAAACTCACTAATCTCCTGTAGCAGGAGGTGAACACAACAAATCAGAGATGACCCAACAGGCTAAAATACCTCTAAGACAATACAGGACCAGAGTGCATCTCCCCAGCATTGTCCAGGAACGTCCCTTTGGGGACTCAGAATGAGGTCCATAAACCAGTACCACCACCCCCAGTCCTTGACAAAGTAGCCTGATGAGAAAAAACAGCAAAATAACACAGGAAACATGAAAGATCAGAGAGAAAAGTAACCTCTAAAAGTAAATATTCCATCTCCATCAATAGATAACAACTTACATGATATGATTAAACTGACATAGGAAGAATTCTGAATATGGATTGTAAGAAAACTCAATGGAATTGAACAGAAAATAGAATCCCAACATAATGAATGAAAAATTCTCTAAAGAAATTGAAATGCTACGGATAAAACAAACAGAAATATTGGCAATGAAAGAAGCATTCAAGGAACTTCAAAACACAGTGGAAAGCCTCAAGAATAGAATG
>CAUYRT010103930.1:0-32404 GCA_963574885.1 Lepilemur ruficaudatus
TTTTATTTTATTTTATCTCAGCATATTAAGGGGGTACAAATGTTTAGGTTACATATGTTGCCTTTGCCCCACTTGAGTCAGAGCTTCAAGCATGTCCATCCCCCAGATTGTGTGCACCACACCCATTAGCTGTGAATATGCCCATCCCCTCCTCCCCCTTCCCATCTGCCTGACACCCTGTGAATGTTACTACTATATGTGCACTTAAGTGTTGATCAATTAATACCAATTTGATGGTGAACATATGTGATTGATTTTCCATTGTGATATTTCACTTATTAGAATGGGCTCTCGCTCTACACAGGATAATAACAAGCTCATTTTAAAGTTATGTCATAAGTTGCATGTAATTAATGTCCAAAGAGATATTAGAAATTTTGCAATTAGAGCAATGTATTTCTTTCCACTTTTCAAGTAAAATAATATTTAGTTTTAACTAAAAAGAATTATGCCTCTTAGAAAATAAATTGTGTTTCAGTCTACTCTCAGTCAATATTTATGTAAATAATAAACAGGTTGGATCTGTTAGAATCTTTTTAAATTAAAAATGATTATCTTCTGTAGCATGGGTACAGTCTTAACTATGTTATACACACAGTATATCTCAATTCATAACATTTTAGTAGCTTATTGGATTAATAATAGGCAATAGATGAATGAGATAAATTTACCTTTCTTTCAAACATATATGTGAATATGTATAGTTTTTAAAATTCACATTATATGTAGATATCTATGATAAATATCATGGCTAGACCCTGAAGGTAAAAAGCTAGAAAGGTAAAGATACAAAATCATTGAGGTAAAATTGATCAACAAGTGTTTATTTATTAGCTGCTATTGCAATATACTCGATTCAGGACCTGGTTATTCTAACATTGCTTATAAGGTGGCCAATGATTATTTTCAGAATGCCACTGTCTAGGTACTGGGTTGTAAAAAATAAAATTATTGCCCTCAGAGTACTGGTCACCTAGGATCAGGACAGGTAGATCATAAGTCCATGCATTTAGGAAGCTAAATAAAAAGAGCGATGTGAGATACTGATAAACAATATGAAGAAGGTGCCATGGCTTTACCTACTTGAGAGGGACCATGAGTATGTAGGAGAGCAATTTCATTAGGCAGTCGGGGGGGTCCTTTGCCTTGCAGTGTTTTGAAGATCTTTGTGAAGAACATTTCAAGAAAACTATAGGTGCAAATGCTCTGAGACTGGAATGCACAGATGTTTTTAAGAAGCCAAAAGGGCAATATGGCTGGAGCAAGTAAGCAAGGACTGGAGGGGGGACGACATCTTGCAAAGACAAGGTCATGTAGAGCCTTGAGGGCCATGGTAAGAAATTGGATTTTAGTTTCTTGCAGTGGGAACCTGTTGGTGGTAAATTGATTACATTTAAAATTTAAGAAATAAAATTTTGGCCACTGGATGGATGATAGGAAAGCAAGAGTGAGAAGTAAGGAGATGGAAAGATATATACTAGTTGATGTAAATTGGGCTAGAGATGATGGTGAATTTGACTAAGGCTGCAGTCGCTAAGAGGTGATCAGATTTGGGATACATATTCTGAAAGACCTTCCTGATAGATGAGATGAGATGGGGTAAAATAAAGGAATCGAGTATACATATCAGGTTTTGGTTGGTTGTTTTCCCCTGAGAAACTGAGCTGCTATTGCTGCTGTTTGCTAGGCTGGAGAAGGCTTAGGAATAGGAAAAGCAGATAACTGGGCAGGAGACAAAACATTGTTCTGTTTGAGCACATTCAGCTTGAGATGCCCATAGAAACCACAGTAAACATATAAAGAAGGAAATTAAATATATAAGTTAGGAGATGAAGGAAGAGGGCAAGTTTGGAGAGAGAAATTTAGGAGTTGTCGGCACATAGAACAATATAAAATCACTAGGGTATATGAGATCATCTAAGCAGAAAATGGAGCTCGACAAGAGAAGAAAGTGAAAAATGAAGATCTCAGACAACCAAAATTTGGTAATCTAGAAGAAGAAAAAGCAGCAGCAGCAAGGAAACTGTGAAGAAAAGGCTTGAGAAATAATAGGCAAACCGAGAGAGTGATGCATTAAATCTAGAAAAGAAAACATTTCGAGACAGGTGGTAAGTCATACCAAGTGTGGCGAGGGGTTGAGTTATATTGGCTTTGGTATGACACACATCTGTGGTGACCTCGGTTGGGGGCATGGGAGAGATAGCTTCATAGGAAATTAAGAAAGTGTTAAAGGTTAGGATGTGGAAACAATGAGTTTGAGACAATCTTGAGAAGTTTGTCTCTGAAGGATAGCAGAGATATGGTGAACAAAGAAACATCATTCATTTTTTTCATTCAAAAAGTAAAACATGAAATTGTTTGGCTGTAACAGCTGTCATAGTATTTGTCTTAGGATTAGTTCAGGCAATCTATATAGATAAATAAATACCATCTTCTGCATGTATTATTCCTTGTTAGACTTTTTGAAACTAAAAGCTTGGTGAAGGATGATGACCTTCTCAGATGAGTATATCCTTTCTTCAGTCTCAGGCATTCGAGTAGTTGTGTTTTCTTGCTGGGATGTCTAGTCAAGCACAGAGTGCCTATGATATGCCAAGAACTACACTGTTTCAGAGATTATAAAATAAAAAGACACATCCTGTGCCATTAAGGGCCTCACAGCATAATTATTCCCCACTGAGTTCTAAGTTTGTCTTATTTTGGGGATTGTGATATGTATTACCCTAACAATTGTGTTCCTGTCTTTAGGAGAAAAAAATGTCATTTGTTCTAAATAGATAAAAAGGAATTCACTTTCACAGTTACTTTGGAATTAAAATAAAAAGTCCATCAAAAATAACTTTCACATTCAACTTTTCTGGAGAAAAGTATAAAGAACAAAAGCATCTGCAATGTGTGTAGGTTGGCAAGTATCCTTGTCTGGCACTTTCCAAATTGTTTTAGCAACGTTTGGCAAGAATCTATCACAAATTATGGATGATTATAATTTTGCAGTATGTGAAAGCAGATGGAGAAGACGAATTGACAGAGTGAATGTTTCTTCCTAGGAAACTGATTGGTAATAGTAATTATCTTTAAAGAAGACAAAAAATAAAAGAAATGACCCACTGACTTTCTATGTATGTATATAAAAATGTGAACACTTATCCTATTGGAAAAAAGCCTTCAATTTATATAAAATTGGAAACTGATAAAAAGAAAAAATATCTACCAAAAATCACTCGAGAATGATGCACAGTATACAAACTGAACAATATTCTGACTTTTATAAAAACATAATTGTTTCATTAAAATGTCTGTGTGCTAAGGAAAGTAAATTGGCAGCTAATGGAAGAAAGAGCACATAATTGATAGTAGCTTATTTTTCTTAGAGGTAAAATTTCAGTGCTTCTAACAAATGAGATCTTTTTTTCAATCTTTTTTTTAACTCATGAGTAATATGTAAAATCATGGTAATTTTATAAAATGGCCATATTTTGAAGAATTAAAAAAGTGTTATTTAAAAATAATTCATAATGGTACTTTGTGGTTTATAACAATGTAGTTCAGAAGAGGGCTGAACCCCACAGTCAAAATATCTGGGATCAAATCCCGGGCCACTTAATCCTGACAAATGACTTGACCTCTTTAATACCTCTGTCTTCTTTACCTTCAAGATATTACACTCAGGGCCCAACCACTTCTCACCACCTGCAACACTGCAA
The DNA here is from genome assembly GCA_963574885.1 of Lepilemur ruficaudatus. NCBI lineage: Eukaryota > Metazoa > Chordata > Mammalia > Primates > Lepilemuridae > Lepilemur > Lepilemur ruficaudatus. Next base: position 3,705 of record CAUYRT010103930.1, read on the forward strand.
CCCCTGTACTCGTGTTGTCATCTCTTACTTGAATTATTGAAGTAACCTGGTTTCCCTTCTTCAGACGTTGTTTCCTCCAGACAACTCTCAAAATGGCAGAGAGATGTCATTAAATATAAGTCAGATCATGACATTCTTCTGTTCAAACCCTCCAAGGCTTAGCCTTCGTCTAGGCTTCAGGGCTTCATTTGTGTTTGTCTCCGCCTCCGTCCCACAAACCTCATCTTTGTCCTTTCCCCTCGCTCTTGTTTCTCCACACGTCGGGCTTCCATGCTGTTCGTTGAACACACCAGGCGCGCTCCAGTCTCTAGTTCTTTGTGTTTGCAGTTCGCTCTGCCGGGATCACTCTTCTCTCACGTATCTCCATGACTTGCTCCTTTAGGTCTGCCCTCAGGAAAGCTTCCCTAAGCATCATTTGTAAAATTGCAACCCCCACCCGTACATCTCTATCACCCTTCTCTAATTTATTTTTTTTTCTACAGCACTGATTATCATCTAGATATTTTAGTAACTTATATTGTTTATTGGTTTGTCATGCCTCACTGAAATGTAAGATCCATGACAAGAGGGATTTTCATCTCTATTATTTAGTGTACCTGGCACAAAATAGGACCAGTGCATATTTTTAAGTGAATTAATAAATTGTAACTTTATTAATTATCTATTATTGTCATATTGGGCATTCAGATTCTGGTTGTTACCTCAGACTCTCGCTGTCAGTCAAGTCGCTTAATGTTGCCTGACAGATAAAATGAGGCAAAAACTCCAACTTCATTGGACTATTACGGAGATTAAACAACATAAAAATATCTACCTTACAGGCTGCTTTGAGGGCTAAATAGAACATTTACAGGACAGAACCTAGCACTCTGCTTGGCAGATAAAAGGTGCTGAATTTATGTTAATGGAATTTGCATCTCAGTGAAGAGATAATGTGATGTAAATCAAGATATCATTTATTTCAGTCCTGAAGATACATTTATGTTTAGGAAAAGGCAATTTTGTGGATTATTTTTCTTGGGAAATGTGAGGCATAGAATTTTGTTCAATTGTGTATTTGTTCTTAAACTTATTTGTTTACATCTAGATGGCTTTTAGTTTTAAATCATGAAATATATACCATAGAAAATGCATGAATATCTTGTCAATGTTTCATGTTCAAAGATCATCAGGAACACACTTATAGTCAAACAGAGTTGGGTTCACTGAGCATTGTAATGAGGGAGACTGGGACCAGACTCCTGGGGGAGCTGTGAATGTTTCAGTGAGAAGGTGTTAGAAGGGACACATAGGATTTGAGTTGTGTTAGGTAATTTTATGGGAGCATTCAGGAAAGCAGTATTTTGGATTGGCTGCTATCAGGAGTGGGAACATTGTATTACTGAATATCTTAATGTTTATTTAAAAGGTGGGAGGAAAGAAGTGGGGCTCTATTGTAACTGGAAAAGTAGCAGCAGTCACTCATGTTAGTTGAGGGTGGAGAATGTTTCATAATTTTTGTGCATGTGCTTTGCACATTGATCCTGTTATTGTTTGTGCTCATCTATGAATACTCAGTGGCCTTGTTTTTGCCTCACTTCATCATGGTCACATAGTGACCTCTTCCGTGTTGGTGACCTGTGAGGTTGTTGATGTTGAACCGGAGAACACCATGACCTTGCTCTGAGTAGTAGGCCGGCTCCACTAATGCCTAATTTCTAGGGGCAGGCTAGCTCCCAAATGTCAAGAGCTACTTTTTCCTTTCTCAGACTTTGTACACATATGCACATTTATTGGAACTTGGTTTTTATGGTTTCAACATCATTTTTTTATTTAAATGGTAAGCAACCCAAATTTAGATGATTTGTTCTTAATATATATAACTCTTGGGAAAATGGTGTCACCATAATTTTATATCCAAATGAATCCTAAATGATTTATAATATAGTTTTTGGTACAAATTGATACTGAACCTTTCTTAGGTTAACAGTTGTAAATATCCAAAAATAGCCTATATAAAATTTTTTTTGAAGCAAATGAGGTTTTCCAGACATGTCTGTAATGTATGCATAATTTTTTTAGAATGCATTATCACAATTAAAAATAGCATTTGTAATAAAAGTAAACAGAAATAAAAATTGTAATGTGAAAGTCTTCTTACAATTCAAACATAAGGACACATCCAATTTCCTCAAGTGGCCTTTAAATATTATTATAACTTAAATAAATTCACACCATTCATTTTTTGGTTTTGTGTTAGAAACTTTGCATTTAAAAGTTTATTATTTATGGATATCCTACCTATTAAAAAAAGAACTTATGCCAATTCATTTAAATGTTAGGCAGCCTAAGATATTGGCTATTATACTAAAGTAAAATCTTTCAGCATTATGCTTTTAAATCTTATTGGATTAGGTCATTACCAGGATAAATAGCTCTCACATTATATATATGTAAATATATATCTGGATATATATATTAACATATACAGAGAAAACAATTACAAGTAACCCTTACAGACTTGTAGCTCTGAGTGTTCATCTAGTTGAATCCTTCTTTTATTGTAAGGAAAATGAGAAACACAGACAGACATTAAATTACACTCTAAGACATACAGAGCTGAAATAAAGAACTGGAGTTTTCTACTTCAGAGTCAAGCCTTTTCTACTATGACACTTGTCTTATCTCTTTGGGTTAAGTTGAAAATCCCCTGTGGATTTATCTTTCTTATATAGCAATTCATATAAATTCAACATTTATAATTTGGGGAACCCACAAAGAATAGTGAATAAAATTGTCAAGTTCCTTTTATTTTATCACATTTTACTAGTCTGAAAAAAATGTTCTTGATCATAAAATGCTCCATCAAAGGTTAGACATAGGTGACTTTCTATTGTATAGTATGAAATGAGAGTTTCAAAAATGATGAATACTTCTGTTGATAAACCCCAAGCAGCCTATCTTTCTTTTTTAAAAAAATATTATCTAATTCTTACTCAAATTGTCACCTGAATCAAGAATTTTAAGACCTCACCAACTTTTGCTAAAAAATCCTGTTTTAAGTTAAACACTCTAATCGAGTAGTTCAGTATATTGCTTACTGCAGTGGAATAAGTATATGCTTAATAGATAAAAAAGCAAATGGAACTCACAAGTTCTATGAAATACAATTCCACAGCATTTTTCCTTGTTTTATTAGGTCAGACTTAGGGAAATAACTGAAGATGGATTTAAAATAGAAAAAATTATCTTTAAAATTCAACTTTAGGCTCTAAATTACTTCTTAATGGGAACTGTTCCAACAAATCAGTAAGCAAACAAAAATAAACAAAATTCTGATGGATTTTATCATAATTTAAAGTTTTATCATCTCTTTTTCTTTTAATAAGTGATTTTTCACAACTGCCTTTAGATTCATAAATGTAGTTAGAAATTTCACATGTTCTCCCCAAGTCCCTTTTTCTAATCCCCATGTATAGTCCATGCGCACGTGTGATACACTTTCCTAAATGAAACACTCAATTATAGGACCGAGTTTGCTGTGTGCCAATTTAGCCAATGTTTTTGCATTGGTGAGGCCATCCCTATTTAACACCTCATAAAAAGAAAAAACAGCCTCTTACAAAAGAACTTATTTATTGTGCACCAAGGATTTGTGCTTAAAAAGGTCTCCTACTGTATGTAAAGTAGGTCTAATGCTTGTAGGCTATTGTAGAGTGCCTTAATGCTACAGATTCTGTGCACCTTGGAAATAAAGATGCAAATCACAAAACAATAAATTCCACATTTGTAACAAACACCCTGAAGAAAACTTTAATAAATCATAACTGTCATGATGAAAGTTTTTGCCATGCAAAGATTACAAATCACTGTGCTGTTGCAAGCATCTCTCTCTGTCTCTGTCTCTGTCTCCCTGTTACAGGCATATCATCAACCTTAATGATAAAAGCCTTCCACAAAAATAATTCTTAAGCCTCAGGAACAAACACCTCTTTGGCACCCTGAGAGAATATTCCACAAATATCATCAATCTCCTTCGGATCATGATTTACAACCTTTCCTTTTGGCCGACTTGAGCCATTTGTGAGCAGGCCCCAGCAGCATCACACTGGAATTTTCCTCCACTTTGCCCTCTGAACACATAGCCACTTAGCCCTGTGCTGTGCTGGTTGGGAAGCACGTGCTTGACAAAGAAATCAAGTACAAGCTACAGATATTAGACTAGGAAAGCACTTTTCAAAACAGCTGCTTATTAATGCCTAGGCTCTCTAGAAAAATGTAGAAGGGGGTGGATAATTCTATGCAGGTCCTGGAGCTAGTTTGTTTTATTTCTTATGTTCATTGTCAGTGGCAAAGAGAAGAGCCAAGTAGCTGTGACTTCTGGGCATGAAATTTGGGCTTTTCAAAAGAAAAAGGTTATCAAAGTCAGTGAAATGATTTCTATGGGTATATATTTCTCCTAACAAAACTTGTGTTTCAAGAATTGTTAAGAGTTGTCTCATAAATGCCATCTCTTTGGATGTTTTCCTTGAAATTCAGGAAAGGAGTCTATGCCACAGCTGAGTTCATTTAGTATGTGCCTAAATCCACTGTTACTCTGTGTACTGTCTAAAACAGATGCACATACATTATTAATTGTTAACTAACTTGAAATCGTCATCAAGAGCAGAAAAACTATACCCCCATCAAGAAAGCATACAAACATTATGATTACTTGAAAACACAGGCAGATCTTTAAGATGCCTATATCAAGTGAAATAGTAGCTACTGACATGTCTGTCTAGCAATATTTATGAAGGAAACTTTGCAAGGCAAAATGTTTTCTATAACCAAACAATGCAAACCAGAGGAGTTTGTGAAGCTAGTACTTGATGGAGGAGTCAGAATTGTCATTCTCCCTCTCCAACCCCAACAAATAAGGTGCACATGTACAGAGTGAAAGGGAAAGAAAGTAATAATCACATATAACTTTGGTCTTAACTGTAAATCTTAGATTTTATTTTTATGGTTAGATTGTATAATATAGGAAGTGATGGTTCAAAAATCCAATCACTCAGAAGGTTTGGTGAACAGTGATAAGATCATAGAGGAACATCTATATTAGGAAAATCAAATTCATGTTCATTACATAGGCAAAAGGCTTAATATTTTCATTTTCCTCTTGCTTGTGTTTTATATGCTCTGTGGTATGGGCTGGGATGTTTTTAGTTCTCAGTGTCAAGTTGCTGAATCAGAACACACTAGAGAGTTGGAAGATGTACTCTCTCCTATTCTGCTGGTGGGATTATAAAATGGAGAATTCTGGAAGGCAATACTGAAATAGTTTTACATTGCCTTAAAAATGTCCATATACTTTGACAGAGAAATTTCTCTTTTTTGAATTGATTCCAAGGACAAAATCTGAAATTCATATAAATATTTCTATGGAGAGATTCATTGTATAATAACTAAACATTGGAGACAAATACTCAGTGATAATAATTAAGTAAATGATGTCACATATGCTGTGACATTAATAGGAAGACATCACATTAAATGTATGTAATATATACAATTATATATCAAATAATAGGACACATATAATGTTAAGTTTAAAAAAAAACTACCTCAAATTTTTTCATACAATGTGCTTTTTATTAGAAAAATATACAACTGGAAAAAATATTAAAGAAAAACATACTGAAATGTTTACAATGATTTCCCTCAGAGTGGAATTATAAATTATCCTAATTTGTTTACTTGGTTTTTCTGTTTTTAGTCTTCTGTATGCTTTATTTATAGAATTACGCTATATATGAAGTCTCCTTTAGAATTGGTTGTTATAGAAAAAAATACTGTATTCATTAATCTGCTTCATTTTCCTAAGCACAGAATGCAACTATATTTTCCTGACCCCATGAATCATAGGAGCCATGTTCCTGTTTCTCACCAGTGGCAGGTAGACAGAAGTGTTATGTTACTTCCGTTCTAAGGTTGTCAAGTATAGATGTGTGCTTTCAATATGCAAGCACTTTTGTCTTCTAGACTGGAAGTGAAAGACTCCAAGATGGTAGATCATTCTAGATCTTTTAGCTACCATTTGGATAAGAGCTAAACAAGTGGTCCATGTCAACCTCTTCAACACTCACCTATATTATTGAGATTTTCAGGTTTATTTGTTACATCAGCATAGCCTAGCAACTATCAGCTATTTTACTGTGATACAAATCACTTGATAGTTTTATTTAATAAAAGTCAGCAATACAAAATATGAATATGTAAGATATTACTGCTTTTATGTGTCCTGATTATTTTATGTAAGTCCCTTTAAAGCTGTTAAAAACTATGGTTTTGTGATTCTTAGCCTGGTTGTTTATCTGCTAGCCTTGAGAGTAGTAAGCTTTTGGATTTTATATTAATGACAAAAACAGGTAAAGAAATATGTCAAATATGTAAATGTTACTGCTGCAGGATGCCTTCTTCATTTCAATTCAGGAAAATTTTTCCACACTTGCATACTTTTATACAGATCATGTTTTCATCCTGTAATTTCTTCTCTACATGATAAATGCCTTCTCATTCTTTAACCTGAACTCAAATGCTGTGCTTCAATAGAGCTCTTGTTCAATCTGGTGCCCACTGTACGTCATTCTACATAAGCTCTAGGTACTGAAAAAAATGATTAAAAAAGTTTTATGGTCCCAAGTCTCAGCAAAGAGCCTAGCATAAAATATGTAATTGTTAAATTTGATATTGTTCCCCAAATATGCTTTATTTGTAATGTTCTATGTTTATCAATTCTACTTAACAAGTGACAGAAACCTTAGGATTTCTTACTTGTTCTTCCTATCTAATTTAGCTATAATAAAGATTCTTTACCTTGGGATACTTTTGACTCTGCAATTTTAATATACTTCTATTTTTTCCCCCCTTTGGTAACTTGACTTGGTTTTTAAAAAGCCTTTTTTTAAAATTTCTTCTAGTAGCTTAAAGTTAACTTTAATGTAAAATTTTAACATTAAATTATAATTTCTCTAATCATTTTTTTATTAGGTGAATATGTTAGTATATAAATCTTAACTTACCTGTGTGATTTATGGACTACAATGCAGTTGTTAAAAAGAATGTAGTAAATCTGGTTATACTACCTATAAAGATTTTCATAATATATTTTAGAGTAAAACAATAATGAGTGGCAATATTCTGTGTGGGTTATGGGCTTCTGCTTCCACTTAAGCTGTATTAAACTTCAGGAATACATTGCTTCTGCTCTAACTACACAAAAGCTGGACAATATATAAAATCTTATTTTTATTGATCATAGCAGAATTTTGAGTTCCCAAAATAATCAAGCAAACTGAATTCTAAGCCCCTCTGAGGAGACAGGATACATAGACTCTTATACCTTTGGCAGAATAGGGGAGGAGTAGAAGTGGGTAATAAGAAAATGGCTAAAATCTTAACAACTTGTTAAAAGCAAAGTGAATATTATCGTAAATGTTTAAAACCCCTGAGAGCCCCAGACACAAGAAAAGTCTGCTGTCATTCACAGGCTCTTTTCCATGGGCCCCATCCAGTAATCTTGACAATGAGGGAAAAAGCCAGAAAATTGAGAAAGTAACCCCTCTGGTGCTAGACAGGTTTCATACTTGCCTACTTCCCCAGACCCTTCCTCATGGGAAGCAAAAGTATTTCCCTGGGAGATGGGGGCAGAACTCCCCTGTCCTCACCGTAACCATTGCACAAAGTAAGATAGACCATATTCAACTACCATGAACAAGCAGGAAACCTCTTGCCACTGGTCCCAGGCAGAGGTAATTTGCTGTCGAAGAAGAGGTAGAAGTGAAATATATCTGTTCCTAGGGAGAGGACAGGAGACCCATGAGGACACAAAATGTTGTACTGATATAAAGCAGATGTCTGCTACTACTGAGGGAAGGGTAGCAAATCCTCCACCACCTAAGACCACCTGTAAGGAAAAGTTTGTCTGCTAAGGTTAGATGTTATGATGGTTAATTTTATGTGTCAACTTGAGTGAGCTAAAGAATGCCCAGATAACGCATAAAATATTATTTCTCAGTGTATCCATGAGATTGCTACTGAAAAAAATAGTGCTATAGTTTGAATGTGTCCCTTCAAAAATCCAGGTGTTGCCAATGTGAAGGTAAAAAGAGCTGGGGCCAAGAGGGCTCCCTTGTGAATGGGATTTGGTGTCATCAAGGGCTTGACAGACAGAGTTTGTGTCTTTTACTCTTCTGTCTTCTGCCACATGAGGACACAGTGTTTGTCCCCTCTGGAGGAGGCAGCAGTAAGGTGCCATCTTGGAAGCAGAGAGTGGCCCTCACCAGACAATCAAATATGCTGACACCTTCATCTTGGAATTTTCAGCTTCCAGAATTGTCAGAAATAAATTTCTGTCCTTTATAATTACCAAACCTCAAGTATTCTGTTATAGCAGCACTGAAAAGACTAAGACAATTAACATCTGAGTCATCAGACAGAGTAAAGAAGATAATTCTTATCAGTGTGAGCAGAGATCATCCAATCTGTTGCAGGCCTGAGTAGAAAAAAATGGAGAAGGAAAGTGAATTTACTCTCTCTGTTTGGGTTTGGACACCCATATCTTTTTCTGCCCTTAGAGATTGATGCTCTTGGTTCTCAGTCCTTCTGACTCAATCCTGGGCTGACACTGTCTGTACCCCTGGTTCTCTGGCCTGGCCTTTGGAATTGGACTGAATTATACTGTTAATTTACCTGGAGCCAATTCCCCTAACCATAACCATTTCTCTCTCTCTCTCTCTCTCTCTCTCTTTCTCTCTCTCTCTCTCTCTCTCTCTCTCTCTCTCTCTCTCCCTCCCCCCATGCCCCTCTCCCTCCCTCTCTCCCTCTCTCTCTCTCTCTCTCACACCTTCTCCCTCTCTTTTTTTTTATTTCTCCATTTCTCTCCCTCTCTCCCTCTTTCCATTTCTCCCTTTGGTTCTCTTTCTCTGGAGAACTCTGACTAATAGAGGGGAAAAGCAGGAATATTGGAGAAGTCTCCCCCTTGAGACTTAGGTGCACAGAATCTGTCTAAGATTGAGGTTAACCAAGTTAACCAAGAAAGTCCTCCCTCCACATAAGCCACACATGAAGCAACAAGCAATAGTAGTCTAATGATGCAGAAAAGAGCATGGCAAGAGACTCCCCTCTGGTGAGGGTGTTTAGGGCCTTCAAAAACAAAATGTTGCAGAAACACTGAGCAAACCCTCCAGCACACTGAGCCCTACACTAAGCACAAGAGAGCAGCAGCCAACCAATAGTCACTCTTTGACCATGGTTTCACTCTCCATTGTTTCAGTTATCCATGGTCAACCATGGTCTGAAAATATTAAGATATTTTAAAATAGACTGCATTCACATAACTTTTATTACAGTATATTATTATAATTGTTCTGATATTTTAATCTCTATTATTTCTGATTTATAAAGTAGACTTTATCATAGGTATGCAAGTATAGGAAAGAAAACCTACATAGTATATATAGGGTTTGGCACTATCCACAGTTTCAGGTATCCACTGGGGGTCTTGATATGTATCCTCCAAAGAAAAAGGAGGACTACTCTACGTAGATTGATTTGCCTTTCCTTTACCTCCCCCCCCAACACACATACTGACAATCTGACAAAAGTATGCCCATTTCCAGGAATCAATACTATTTAACTCAGTCTCTAGTGTTCTCCTAAATAAAGCCCAGCATTGAAAACATTAAGCAGAGAAAAAAAAAAACCAAGAGAAAACAAGTTGTTGTCAAGAGATTAAGCAGCTCATAATCAAAACTTTGAGATAAAACAAATGTTGGGTTAGGAACTTTAAAATAACTATAATTAATATTTAAAGGATCTAAAAGTTATAGGGTATAGTATAATAAATGTAAATCTTTAACAATAGATTACACAAAGCAGAAGGAAGAATGTCAGAACTTGAAGACAGGTCTTTTTAATTAATCCAGTGGGACAAAAAAAAAATTAAAAAATGAACAAAGCTTTGAAAAGTATGGAACTATATAAAATGTCCAAACCTATTAATCATCAGTATTCCTGAGGGAGAAGAAAGAGCAGAAAGTTTAAAAAACCTATTTGAGGAAACAATCAAGGAACATTTCCCTAGCCTTGGTAGAGATTTAGATATCCAGATACAAGAGGCTCAGAGAACTCCAGAGAAATGCTCTACAAGAAGGACTTCACCAAGACATGGAATCATCAGACTGTCTAAAGTCAATGTGCAGGAAAAAAGATTCTAAAATCAGCAAGAAAAAAGCATCTAGTCCCCTATAAAGGAAATCCTTTCAGACTAACAGCAGACTTCTGTGCAGAAACTATATGAATCAAAAGATATTGGGATCCTATTTTCAGCCTATTTAAAGAAAAAAAAAAAACTGTCCACCATGTATTTTGTATCCTGCTAGAATAAGCTTCATAAATGTAGAGATGTAAAGTGTTTTGAAGGAAAGAAAACACTGAAGAAATTTGACACTACTAGATGAGCCCTCCAAGAAATTCTCAATAGAGTTTTTTGAACATGGAAATGAAAGTATAATACTTGCCATCATAAAAACACATGCAGGTATAAAATTCACAGATCTTATAAAACAGTTACACAAATGAGGCTACAAAGTAATTAGATAACAATGAACATTATGACAAGAACAAAACCTCATATATCAATATTAACCTTGAATGTAAATAGATTAAATCCTCCACTAAAAAGATGTAGAATGGCAAAATGGGCTAAAAACATGATCCAACTATAAACTGCTTACAAGAAATTCACCTTACTGGTAAAGACACTTATAGACTGAAAATAAAGAATTGGAAAAAGATATTTGATGCACAGCAAAAGCAAGCAGGATTAGCTTTACTTATATCAGATAAACATACTTTAAATAAACAACAATAAAAAAGAATAAGAATATAATGATAAAGAGATTGATTCAACAAGAAGATATAGCAATCCTAAATATATATGCATCCAACACTGGAGCACTCAGATCATAAAACAACTATTATCAGACTTAAGAAGAGAGATAGGCAGCAATACAGTTATAATGATATACCTGAAGACCCCACTGACAGCACTAGACAAATTATTAAGACAGAAAATCAATAAAGAAACACTGGACTTAAATTGGACTTTAGACCAAAATGGACCGACAGAACTTTACAGAACATTCTCCCTAGCAACTGCAGAATGTGCCTTCTTATAAGTGCATAGAACGTTCTCTAAGACAGACCATATATTAGGCCACAAAACAAGTTTCAATAAATTTTAAAAAGTCAAAATCATATTAAGTATATTCTTTGACCCCAGTGGAAAAAATTATAAATCAATTCCAAGAGGAACTCTCAAAACTGTACAAATACAGGAAATTAAGCACTGTGCTCCTGAATGATCTTTGGTCAATGACAAAATTAAGATGGAAATTAAAAAAAAAATTGAAACAAATTAAAATGGAGACATACCTAAAACTTCTGAGATACAGCAAAAGCTGTGCTAAGAGGGAAGTTTATAGCATTAAATACCTACATCCAAAAAAATAAATAAATAAAATCACAAATCAACAACCTAACATCATACCTGAAGGAACTAAGAAAACAACAGCAAACCAAACCCAAAGCTGGAAGAAGAGAAGAAGTAACAAAGATCAGAGAAGAACAAAAGGAAATTGAGATTAAAAAAAAAAAAAACTACAAAGGATCAACAAAATGAAAAGTTGCTTCTTTGAAAAGATAAACAGAATTGATAAAGTTCTAGCTAGACTAACCAAGAAGAGAAGATTCAAGTAAACACAACCAGAAATGAAAAAGTAGACATTACCACCGATTCCACAGAACTGGAAAAGATAGAGACTACTAGGAATGATTCTACATTCACAAACTAGAAAACTTAGAAGAAATGGATAAATTCCTAGAAATATAAAAGGTACCATCTTACACCAGTCAGCATGTTTATCATTAAAAAGTCAAAAAATAACAGATGTTAGCTAGGATGTGGAGCAAAGGAAACACTTATATACTATTGATGGGAAGGTAAATTCTTACAACCAACCTCTATGGAAAACAGTGTGGGGAGTTCTCAAAGAACTAAAAATAGAATTACCATTCTATTCAGCAATCCCACTATGGGTTATCTCTACACAAAGGAAAAAAAAATCATTGTATCAAAAAGATACCTGCATTTGTATGTTTATCACAATAGCAAAAATGTGGAATCAACCTAAGTGTCCATCAATAGCTGATGGATAAAGAAAATGTAGTGTGTGTGTGGGTGTGTGTGCCACAAAGAGTGAAATCATGTCTTTTAAGGCAACATGGATGGAACTGGAGGCCATTATCTTAAGGAAAATAACTCACAAAGTAAAATACTGTATGTTTTCGCTGCTAAGTGGGAGCTCAATAACACGCACACATGAATATATAGAGAGAGTAATAATAGACATTGGAGAATTGGAAGGGTGTGAGGGTGGGGGATGAGGGATGAGAAATTACTTAGTGGGTACAATGTACATTATTCAAGTGATGGCTATCCTAAAATCCCACACTTCACTGCCATGCAGTATATCCATGTAACAAAACTGCACTTGTACCCCCTAAATCTGTAACAATAAAAAATAACAACATAAACAAAACTGGAAAAAAAAAGATATCAAGGTCAAGGAGACCTCCCACTAATGATAGAGTTACATTAATATGCCTAGAAAAAAGACATGCATTCCTCCGTAACCAATATATATGTCATGTTATTTTTGAATACAAATTCGAAGAATTTTTACCCGATGACAAAATCATGAAACAATTTTTTACACTCATTAAAAAAAGAAAAAACTTTTGGGTAGATGCCTAATAATGCTATTGCTGGATTGACCCCAGTTTTAACTGAGCATTTTATATAATTTGATTTTCTCTCCTTTCATAAACATAACATTTTCATTTCTTTTTATTGTTTTAGTAGTTTCTCTAGAGTTTGCAATATACGTTTACAACTAAGCGAAGTCTGTTTCAAATAATACTATACTTCTTCATGGGTCATGTAGGTACTCCATAGCACAGTGCTCCAGATTATCTCTCCCATCACTACAACATCACTTTTATTTATTTCACTTATCCATATGATATAATCACCCCAATATATGGTTGCTATTATTACTTGAATAGTTATCTATTAGATCAACTAAGAATAAGAAAAATAAAATATTTAATGTTACCTTTATGTATTACCTCTCTAATATTCTTTCTTTATTTACTTAGATTCAAGTTTCTGACCTATATCATTTTCCTTCTCTCTGAAGAGCTTTTCTATATCCTCCAAGGCGTATCTACTAGTGACAAATTCCTGCATATTTTGTTTATCTGAGAAAGTTTTTATTATTCCTCACTGTTGAAGGATAATTTCAGTGGATACAAAATTCTAGTTTGGTTTTTTTTAAAAAAAATTCAACACTTTAACTGTTTCACTCAATTCTTCTAGCTTTCATGGTTTCAGATGAGAAGTCTAATGTAATTCTTATCCTTATTCCTATATAGGTAAGTTTTCTTTCTTCCCCATAACTTCTTTTAACATTTTTCTCTTTGTCATTAGTTTTCTATAGTTTAAATATGATGTTCTTAGGTGTAGAGTTTGTTAGTACGTATTCTGCCATATGTTCTCTGAGCTTCCTGGATCTGCGGTTGTCATTAATTTTGGAAAATCCTGAGATATTATTGTTTCAAATATTTCTTCTGCTCCTTTCTCTCTTTCTTCTTTTTTTTTTTTTTTGGTATTATTATGCTTTCTTACATCATTTTGTAATTTTCCCACAGTTCTTGGATGTTCACTTCTTCTTTTTCATTCTTTTTTCTCTTTATCTTTCATTTTAGAACTGTATATAGACATTTCTTCAAGCCTATTATTATTACTTTTTTTGCCACATACATTACTGATGGGCCCATCACAGGTATTCTTAATTTCTGTAACAATGTGTTTGATTTCTAGAATTTCTTAGGCTTTTACTTCTCTATTTACATTACATACTTAGCTATATTATTTAGTTCATTTTTTTGAGATGTACTCATTTGGTTTATTTATTCTTTCTTATTTAATTCATTTTTATGTTTTCCTTGGAATTCAATTAATTACTTGTCTAACATTTTAAATGAAATACTTAATTCATTTATTTTCATTCTTTTAAAAATATGAATGTTTAAATTTTTCTTCTGTATGTTGTTTTAGCTGAACTAGTGTGTATTTCAATAAGCAACATTCTAATTAATTACCTAATTACCTTCTGGATATTAAAATTTTGATTTTACTTTTTCTTTGACCAAATAGTTACTGAAGAGATTTAAAAACACTTTTATTAAGGAATTTTCCTTTTCTTTTTATCTTTCTTTCATTTTTTTCCCTAGTTCTATGGCATTGTGATCAGAGAATGTTTTCTTTAGTATCTGAAGTATTTGATTTTCACTGCGATTTTTTATGTGACAATTTAAGGACTTTGTGTATGTGCATGCACATACATGCACGAGTGTGCATTGCTAATATAAAGTTGTTTTTTATGTTTTTAGTGGCCATAGTATTACATTCATTAATCAGGCCTACCTTATAAATTATGTTATTCATATGTTGTATACATTTTTAATAGGAATCAGAAGAGATGAACTGTCTTTATGCATATTGCTTTTTAATTCTTCTATAGAGATAGATATGGGTATCAATAGAATAAAGTATCATTTAATGTTAGGTGTGACTATTCACAAGAAAATACATTCCCATTCAAAGAATGGAAATCATAAGAAATAAACTATACCCCTAAATCTAAATAGATTTCTCTTCTATATTAATGCCCTATCCATGTAAGTGTACTATAACAAAGATGCTAGTGTTTACTAAACTTATTGCCAAACCTATTGACATGTCATCTCTACTATTTGTTGTCACCAAGACCAAGCAACTCATGACTTAATTGTTAGATTCAATCCTATTATTTATATGAACCTAGTTTATTCTTATAGTTGAGTCAAATGATTTAGAGCTATAAAAGATATTAATAGTCATTTAGGAGTCTAACTAGTCTCATTCACAACCAAGGCACCTAAGTAAGCCTGAGATAGTCTAAGGTCCTATAACTAAATATAGCCCTTTTCAGAGTTGGCACAAAACCAATCCCTCCCACCCAGTGCATTTTCATCATAACATGTGTCCTAGACAGGTCGAGAGTACCAGGCCCTCTCCGGCCTTGTCTCAGAAAATGAGTTCTACAAATAGCTCCTACTGAGCAGCAGAATCTTGACTGGTAGGTGCAGAGGAGAACACTACTGAGATGAGATGAGAAAAACCATGCTGAGCCAGAGAGGCCATGAGAGCAGCAGAGGAGGATGAAAGATGGATCTGTCGCCAGGGTCTGAGTTCCAGACCTTTGCAAGGCCTGACTGTTAAGCTTTCCCTGGATTTTCCTAAGACTACTCTGAATACTTGCTAGCACTCCCTGTCTCTTGAGTTGCCTTAAATAGATTGCTTTCTTGCAATGAAGTGGTTCCCATTATACCCCAGCATACTTTGCCCAAATGAACCAATAAAAGGCTGCTGCCACATTTCTAAGACCTACTCCAATGGAGTGAGAAGGGTACTAAGCCTTAAAAAACAATTTTTGCATTATTTTGTATTGTAGGATTTTAAAGTGACATCAAAACTTTTTGGAAAAACATATGAAAGGTGACATTCAAGGCATCTATTATTTATATTCCTATTAACCAGTTTTTTTTATGTAAACATCTTGGAAAGTCAGTCAGAATGACACTGGCATGACATCTTCCTTGTCCCTTCCTGGATATGCCTGACAGAGTAAATTCTGAACCAATTTTCTTTCAGCTTGAATGTATCTTTTTAAAAAATTAAACCTACATGTTCATCATTTTCTACCATTTCCCACCTCGCTGTAGTTTTTTCCTCCCCTCTGTTATCGAATTCATTCTCTAGTAGTAGTTGGATATATTTAGATGATGACTTTAACTCAGGCTTCTAGTGTATTCAGTAAATAATTTCTTCAATGCACTAAATCTAAAATTTAAAGCAGCTTCCTATGAAATCTCATTGGTACAATAATGATCAGGCTGAATAGCTAGCTTCCATCCATTCCAATTCATCTCAGCAAACGTCCAGCGAGCACTTGCTATGCTGTCATAATAACAAGAACCAACACTTGCGTAGCATTTTTACTTGTATCGCCTCTCATGATCTTCAAATAAGCCTCTGAAAGGACGTATATTCCTGATTTCATTGAGTGGGGGACAGTACCTGAGAGATATTAGAGAACTTATTCCAAAATACAGACGTAGAGAATGACAGAATTAAGCCTTGGGCGTGGGTCCACTGACTCTAAATTCCTAATAATTTCCATGATCCCACGCTCTTTTCCAGTTGTCTACCTGTGTATAGTTGTACATCATGTAATCTCAGTCCTTACAGACAGACATACTACGCAACCAGGTCAGTGTGAGACAAAGCTCTGTGGAGCTACTCAAAGAACATTTGTGTATTAAGATTGTGTGACTAAGAGAAGAGAGAAATAATGGGATTGCACTTAATTCATGCCAGGAAAAAAGAAGAAAAAAAATTCGAAACAAAATTCAAGGTGAATGAGTCTTAAGATTGTCAAAAATATTATTTCACACACAGTAGGAAGATCCCTGAGTTTTTATCAATTTTAATCAAAATTCAGGTCTTTTTATTTTCTCATTCAATAAATATTTAGTGAGGATCGTGTGTCAGGAAATAAAATAGACAATAAATTTCAATATATTTTGATTTTTATATACATATTTATCTGTGTATAGATATAGTAGGGTAAACTTTTAAAAACTAGCTTAAAGAGCAGAAGTACATTTCTCTATCATGGGCAGCTGTGCCCCACACTGAGTGACGCTAGGAGTTGGCTTAATGCTGGGTTCTGCCATCTCCAACACATTTGCTTCCAAGAATGCTCTGATCATTGCTGTTCGCCCATCTTGCTGGTGGACGGAGGGAAAAAAGCATGGCTCACATCATTTCCTGTCACTTAGTGGAGATAAATTGAACATATGGTCATATTTTGCAACAAGCATGGGAGTTGGTAGAGTGGGAAATATAGTGCTTACCTGGAAAAAAGTGAGAACATATTTTGGTGGACAGAAAGAAGCCCCACCACAGTGTTTCTATCATATTAGGCGTCCATAACATTGCCTTGGGATAAAAATATCTAGGTGAATATGCAAGCTTCTCTACCTACTACGTGCATGATTTGAACAAGCTACTTAATTCCTCTAAATCTGTTTCTCATCTTTAAAATGGAAAAAATAGCATTCCTATTGTGCCAGGTATTAATGTATTGCCTCTCAGTTAGAAAGTCACCCTTCAGTACCTGCTCTGTTATAATGGACTGGACCAGAGCACTTTTTCCCTTACAACTAGCACAATGTGAAAATTTGTCTTCAGGCAGTGTTTCAGGGACGTTGTGGAGGAAGGGGGCTTCTCTTCCTGTTTCTGGGATGCTCAGATTTTGTTCTTTCTTGAGCCTGCCACTCAGTCAGCACTGAGAAGCATCCTGGGCTGCTCTGCCCCAACCATGGTCCAGAGTGCACTATTTCTCATGGCCACACAGCCTTGGCCTGGGCCTGGTAGTCGCTTCACTTCAGCTATTGGTCATGGGTACTTGTGTAGTCCAGTTTTTGCACCGGCAAGCGCCACAACTCCCTCTGCATACCTGCCACTGCCTCAGCCCACCTATGCCCCAAGGGTATTTCCCATAGCTCTCATCAGATGGACACTGCATCACAAATTACATGGCAATGTTGCCCTGACAGGACTTGCTCTGCATACCTGCTCACCAACCACATTCACCTGAGCCCTGGAGGGTAGCTTCCTTCTGCTGTGTGACTGTGGTCCAACTCTGGCCTGGGCAACTCAGCAAAGTTTTCTACTATATTTTGGGTTGCAACCACATCTCATCAAACGAGATCTGCATCCCAGCCTTGAAGAAGGCTCCCCTTCCGAGATTTTTCCCTTAGGTACCCATGTAGCCCTGTTACCCTTTGAAGTTCCTTTATATCTGTATCTTCCTATAACAGTCTTACAATTCTTTATATTAGACTTTGTTCAAATTACTGTTTTGTTTCTGTCTTCTGATTGTACCTAACTGATGAAATTAACTTCTAATGAGTCTGTATTTAAGGAATTCATTCAGTCTAAGCACCTACCACAATCTCAGGCCTATGGTAAGTTCTTGATAAGTATTAGCTCCACCTTTACCATCACCATCATTACAGTTTACATTATCAGCATTATCTTCATCATCTTAAAGACCTGCAGAATTGGCATGCATTTCTTTATTCAAGGAGTATCATTCATGGTTTAAATAAAAGTATGTTTTGAGAGCTACCTAAACTTTGAGTCCTGGCTTTCTTATACCAAGCCCCGGCCCCGCCCCATAGCCACTGTTGATACTGTGAAAATTGCCTTCAATCCCATTATCAGAGGAATTTATTTCTAATAAATAGCTAGTGTGTAACCCAGGCAAACCAAATGACTTGTATTTCAATGTCTTTATTTTTTAAAAAAGAACTATAAAGGCTGCTCTGCCTACCTGGATGGTTTGCTCTAGAATAAAATGAGTTAATCCTTTATGCAACAAAACTTAGTGTGTGAAGTACTGTTCCTTTATGAAACTGTATTACTATGGTTGGAATGGTCCATTTAGAAAGAAATGTCCCCTGTAGCAAAAAGAGTTCCCATCATATCTGCTTTTTGATTAAAAGTCAGTATAATGGATTTTAGATGATTCACTTTTGAATACAAATCAGCTGTGCCAAGGATCTTTTCTTTTCTTGAAGGTTTTATCTTATCTTTCAGAACTTATCAAACCTAAGTAAAAGGAGAAAAAAATTGTTCTGGATGTGATATATGGTGTTGGAATTCCTGTAAGTTCCATAGGAGGATTAATAGTTAAGATAATAAAATACTATGTTCCCTAGTATATGTATGAGCCCTTTATCTGTTGTTATAACATAATATCATGCAGTGGGTAATTTATGAAGAAAAGAGATTTATTTACCTCATGGTTCTGGAGGCTGGGAAGTCCAAATGCATGAAGGTAGCATCTGACAATGGTCATCTTATGGAGGAAGGCACCACAGAGTAAGAAAGCACACACACGAAAAAGAGAGAAAAAAGGGGCTGAACTCCCACTATAACTCATCTACTGTCATGTAATAGCATGAATCCATTCATGTGGGCATAGCCCTCATAACTTAATCACCTCTTAAAAGTCCCACCTGTTCATACTATTACTTTGGCAATTGAATTTCAACATAGGTTTTAGTGGGGACATTCAAACCATAGCATTCCACCCCTGGCCCCCTAAAACTCATATAATTTTCACAGTGCAAAATACATCCATTGTACTCCAATAGCCTCAAAAGCCTACAGTCTTAACTTGTTTCAGCATCCACTCAAAAGTCCAAAGTCCAGAGTTTCATCTAAATCAGATATGAGTGGAATTCAAAGCAAGATTTATCCTAAAACAATTTCCCTCTGGCTGTATGAAATCAAACAAGTTATCTATTCCAGAACACAGTGGTGGGGCAAGCATAAGATCAGCATTCCCATTCCAAAATGGAGAACTAGACAGGAAGAAAGGATTAAGTAGTCTCTTATAAGTATAAAATCCAACAGGGAAAACAACATTAAGTCTTAAGGCTGGAGAAAAAACTTTGCTAACTCCATATCCCATATCCTGAATGCACTAGGGTGGGTTTGGGCCCCCAAGTCTTCAGGCATCCTTTCCCCACAGCTTTGCTGAGCCTGCCCCATACAGTTCTCCCAGGTTTTTGTTGCATGCTGATAGTTCTACAGTTATGAAGTCTCCAAAGTGGCCTCACTCCCATGGCTTCACAAGGCACTGCCCTACTTGGTATTCTCTGTGGTGTCTGCACCCTGCAACAGGTTTCTTCTTGGACCCCCAGGCTATGTACAACATCTTTTGAAACCCAGGTGGAGGTAGCCATGCCCCCAAGAGTCTTGCATTTTGCACACCTGCAGAATTAACACCATGTGGACACAGCAAGTCTTACTGTTTGTACCTTCCATAACAGCACGTCCAACTGCACTTGAGGCTGCTTGAGCCAGCACTGGGGTGGCTGAGGAGTACTGTGCTGCAATGCAGGGAGCAGAGTCCCAATACAGCCCTGGGCCTAACCCCTGAATTGATTCTTTCCTCCTAGAGCTCTGGGCCTATGATGGGAAGACAGCCTCAAAGATCTCTAAAATGCCTTCATAATCTTCCTCCCATTGTCTTGATGAATTATACTTGGCATCCTTGTATCCATATTAATCTCTCTAGCAGACTGTCTGCTGGCCACATGCTTAGCATTCTCTCCCAAACAAACATTTTCGCTTTTCACATGGCCAAGCTGAAAATTTTCCAAATTCTTCCATTCTGTTTCCCTCTTAATTATTAATTATATATTTAGGTCATTATTTCCTCTCACATCTCACTATACGCCGTTAAAAGTAACCATGCAGCAGGCTGAATGCTTGTTGCTTAGATATTTCTTCTATCAGATACCCTAGTTCACCACTCTTAAGTTGTGCCTTCCATAAAGCCGTGGCACACTGACACAATTCAGCAAAGTCTTTGCTGCTTCATAATAAGAATGACCTTTACTCCAATTTACAATACTTTGTTCTTCATTTCTGTCTAAAACCTCATCAGAATGACCTTTACTGTCCATAGTTCTACCAGCATTCTGGCCATGACCATTTAAGTAATCTTTCAGAAGATTTAGACATTTCCTAGAGCTCTTTTCTATTTCTTAGTCCTCACCAGAATCACCCTATTGCTTTGTTCACATCTATCTAGTTTTTTTATATCCTGCTCCACAGAATTATTCCAGCCTCTACCCAATACCCAGTTCCAAAGCTGCTTTCTCACATTTTGAAGTATTTGTTAATAGCAACAACTCTACTCAAGGTACCAATTTTCTGTCTTAGTTGATTTTTCTGCTTCTATGTAGAATACTGGGCAATTTATGAAGAAAAAAGATATATTTAACTCACTTTATTTATTGGATGTTGGGAAGTCCAAGAGCATGGTGCAAGGGTCATTCCATGGGAAAAAAAATCACATAGTTAGGAAGTGCTCACATGATACAGAGAACAAAAGGGAGCCAAACCCCCATGATAACTAACCTACTTCCAGGAAAATAGCGTTAATTCATTCACAAGAGCAGAAAGCCCTCAAAATCTAACCATGTCTCTAAGGTCCCATTTTTTAATACCATTACATTGGTAATTAAATTTTGACATGAGTTCTGGTGGGGGCATTCAAAACATAGCAACACATGAAAGGCAAAATCATAGCCAGCTGTTCCAGGTGAATGAAAATGATTGCTAGAAACCAGGATTATTCAAAATGGAGATATTTGCTTCCACAGTGTTCAGTGGAGTACAGCATAGTGTTCAAGCTGATTAAATCTTTAACAGGTATCTTATTGTCATTTTTTACCTCCTTTGTAAGTACTACTCTCACTATAGAGTGGCTGCCTGCACCATTCAGCCCCACAAATAAATCTTGTTGTGTGTTTTATGTACTTACTAAGTGAATTAAACATAATCTAGGTCGTTATCATTAACAAATATTTATTGATCATTCACTATACACTGATTACTTTTTTCTTGCTCTGAGGAAATATGATGTACTTGAGGAAACAAGTGACACTATCAAATGAATCAGATACCACAGTAGTGACAAAATATGAAATGTTCTAAAAAATCAGGAGAAAGAGAACACAAGAGAGAGAAACAAAAAACAAAAGTCTAACTATCTTGGCTTTGGCAAGATGTCAGTAAAAATGGCAGAAACCAGGTGGTCAAAGGCAGTGTTTGATTCATTAGCAGTGCTGAAAGGAAAAAAATGAAAAAACCTGTCAACAAAGAATTCTTTGTCCCACAAAGCTATCTAACAAAAATGAAGAAATTAAGAAATCACAGGTAAACAATAACTGAGAGAGTTTATTGCTGGCCAACTTTCCCTACAAGAAATATTAAAAGGAGTCTTTTATTCCAAAATGAAAATACAGTAGACAGTAACTTGAATACACATGAAGAAATAAAGAACATCAGTAAAGATTACTACATAGGTAAATATAAACTACAATATAAATAGATTTTTGCTTGTGACTCCATTTCTTCTATCTGATTTAAAAGACAAATGCATACTGCAATAACTATAAGTCTAAGTTGATGAGAAATGTATAATAGAGATATATTTTGTGACAATCGATGGGGGAGGGAGACTAGATCTACATAAATCCAATTTTTGTATAACACCGAAGTTAAATTAATATGCGCTCCAAACAAAATTGCTATAAATTAAGATATTAACAGTACTCCCCAAAGGAACTAAGTAATCCCCACTAAGATTATACCTGAAAAATGTATAGTAAATGAAATGGCAAGGGAATTAAAATGGTTTACTAGAAAATATCTATTAAACCAAAAAGAAGAAAATAACGGGTAACTGAGGAAGAAAAAAGCCCATAAGATATAATGAAAGAAATTGTAAAATGGCATATGTAAATCCTATCTTATCAGTAATTGCATTAAATGTAAATGAATGAAATGCTCCATTTAAAAGACAGACTGGCAGACTGGCAGAACAAATAAGAGATAAGCTCTAACTATATGCTGTAAAATATATAAAAGAGATACATTTTAGATTCAAATACTCAAATAGGCTAAAAATGAAAGGATGAGAAAAGATATACCAGGCAAACTAAAAAGTATGAGCTTCTTTTTGAGTGCTGAAAATGTTCTGACAATGATGGTGGTTCCACAATCTTGTGAATACACTAAATGCCACTAGATTGTGTAGTGGTAAATGGTGATTTTTATGGTATTAAAGTTAAAAATAAACAAACACATCTTGGTTCTTTATTATACCCTTTCCTTAGTGCAGCACTCCCCAAACCCAAATATATTTATTGCCCTGGGATTCAAAGATACTCCTGCATCTTTTTATTATTAATATATTTATTTTTTGCATAAAATAGCTTGAGGAGGTTCTCTTTTTATGATTTAATAATTTTTAATTAAGAGAAGAATCAGGGGACAAAATTTAAGGCCATTTGAGATGAGAGACTGGCGGTTTCAGTACTATGATAAACAGTTCTGTATGCGGCAGAAAGTGATGGAGGTGTTTTGAGCAAGGGTCTATTGTGCCCAGAACAGTCTTATGGAAAGATTGATCTGGCACCAGCATGTGGCATGAATGAGAGGCATATCTTTCCTGCCCATAAATTGCACTGGGAGCTATTTGTCAAGTACATTACTTTACAGAACTGCCATATGAAATTTTTCATCTTTAATAATCTCTAGAGATCTGAATATGATTGACAGAAGAACTGTCTACTTGTTTTGATAAAAGAAAATTTCTGTCTTTCTTCAAATAGCTTTTTGCCCAATAGGTAATTCTGTCATAGAATCATAGCATCAAAAGTTTTAGAGCAGGAAAGAATGGTTTGGCTCAAATAAACCTAGAGCAGACAAGAAAAGTTGGTGGGGGGAGGAGTTTAAATTACTTCTTCAGGGTTAAAATGAATGAATTCTTTAAGATTTGCTTTGGAAATAAAACTGTTAGAAACTTTATTTGTATATTCTCAACCTGTTTATTTCCTCCCTATTCTTATCCTTCAGTGATTTGGAATAATTTACCCTTAGTATTCAATATGCTTATATTTTCTTTTGCATCTTGAAACTCTGTGTTTTTCTCTTCATAGATTGCAGTCTTTGAAGTCAGATACCGTATCTTTTACTCATTTATCATTCCATTCTTCACATTGTTTAAAATATCATTATGCATTCAGTTGTTGTTCAGTGAGTGCTGAATTAGTGAATTAATGAAGGACCAAAACTCCTTCATCACTGGATACAATTTAAGAAGATATAGTTTGTGTGTCTATTCTAATGCCTTAATTTCATGAAACATCTCATATAAGAGTCACATAGATTAGAAAGACAATAAAATCATTGGAGAATATGACATTCTTTCACACAGTTATCATAAGGGGAGTTCTAAGATATATATATGTGCAAAATATTTGTCTGCACAAAGTTAATCAGGTTCTTTGCTGCATCGCGGCAGGGTTTCTCAGAGCTGCAACACAGCACCGCGTATTACAGAACTCTAATGGTCATCTTTTCACTGAACACCTTCTGAAAGTAGTGTTATATGTAGCATATTTTTGGGAATGTTTATCCACCTTTTAACTTTTATCTTCATTTCCATATTTCTGTCTATGTGAAGTATGGTGGCCGCAAATACATCTCTTTTCATATTTTCTGATCCGTAATGATCTTATTTATTCATCTGGAAAGAGTAGAACTTCTAATGAAGATGACTTTTTATTATCTGAACTCTTTCCACTAATGGTATTGAGTGAAGTGCCAGCCTTTTAAATCAGTGGTTTCCATACTCTAATAAAAGGCCCCAGGCTATTTTGTGATAAAGTTTTTATCCCTCCAGAAGGACCTTATAAAATAAATCTTAAAAATATGTTGCATCTCTCATAAAGCTAAATCATTTAATTTAAGGAATTTTTATTCTGAGACCATGTTCTTTCTATTATAAATTGATGATGAGAATTCAGGGAAGGGTTTTTGTTTGTTTGTTTGTTTGGGTGATTTTGTTTGTTTATTTTTGCTTACATACTAAGACAAAAAGTTGGTAATCTGGATCAATTACCTTGAAAGTTTTTTGAAAGCATTACTAGTCTAGAATTTCTGGAAACTGCTACAGTGGCTCTTGACCAGACATATACTTTTGAATATTTTCTATTTGAGTTTTCAGTTTTATAAAATATTTTTAAAATAAAAGTAGTGGTGTTAAAACCATCAGTTTTAATGAAAAAGTCATCAGTTCAAATGATTGGGTTTTTTTTTAAGTGAATTCCTTAAAGCTGTGGTCTCCAACCCCCTGGCTGCAAACAGGTACCAGTCTATGGTCTGTTAGGACCTGGGCTGCACAGCAGGAGGTGAGCAGAGGGCAAGCTGAAGCTTCATCTGTATTTATAGCCATTCCCCATCACTTGCAGCATCACCATCTGAGCTCTGCCTCCTGTCAGATCAGTGGTGGCATTAGGTTCTCATAGGAGCGTGAATCTTACTACAAACTGCACATATCAGGGGTCTAGGTTGCACGCTCCTTATGAGAATTTGTCTGAAACCATCCACCCACCCATGCCCAGCCCATGGAAAAAATTGTCTTCCATGAAACTGGTCTCTGGTGCCAAAAGGGTTGGGGGGCCTGCCTTAACGCATATTCAACTAAGACAGTTAAAAAGACACACGAGATTTCATTTTTTTTCATATATTGGAAGTTTCTAAATGTCTTGAAAGAGTTGGTGGAGTCACATAATGAAAATACTTATGTCCAAGAAAACTCACCTAAGTAAATTTAAACTTTAACAAAACATATTCATTGTACTTCATGGTCATTCAGAAGCTGTAATACTGAACTTCACTTTCTCCTTGTAGGGAACAAGGCAAAAGGATGTAAATTTACAAAAAGCTAAAATTTTATGGCTCAGCATATTTCCCAAACATATTAATAGAGAAAACGGTTAATAAAACTATTATTTCTTTTGTCACACACCACATGTAATAAAGGGAAATCCCAGTAAAATGTAGACACTAGGCAAGACAACATGTGGAAACAGAGTTATAAACCTGACTTCCGTGGTTGTAAACAGCAGTGATAGCCATGGATCCTTGTGTAGCCATGTCTCAGGAGGCAAGAAGTCTGTGCAAAAAATGCAAAGTTCATGTGTTGGAAAATTAATCCCAAATGCAATAGCATTGAGAAGTGGGACCTTTAGAAAATGATTAGGTCATGAGGGCTCTGCACTCATGAATAGAGTAATGCTGTTATTGTGGGAGTGGGTTCCTGATGAAAGGATGACTTCAACCCCCTTTCCTGTCTCCCCCTACTTTGTGCACCTGAGTACATGTGCTTTCTTGCTCTTTCACCTTCCTCCATGGGATGATGCAGCAAGAAGACCCTTGCCAGATTTCCATTTGACCTTGGAGGAGTTATGACCTTGTTACTGTCTTTATTTGGAGATTGATTGTTATTTTAGGAGATACACATGTGTACCAAGTTGGCAAGGGGTAGACTTGCCATGATAAATTTTATGTGTCAACTTGACTGGATTAAGAGATGCCCAGATAGCTGACAAAACATTATTTCTGGGTATATCTGTGAGGTTTTCAAGACAATGTTAGCATTTGAATAAGTAGACTGCGTAAAAAAGATCACCCTCATCAAGGGAGTTGTGCATCATCCAACACATCAAGGGTACAAACAGAACAAAAAGGCAGAAGGAAAGTGCGTTTGCTCTCTCTCTCTCTGTGAGTTGGTACATTCATCTTCTCCTACCATTAAATACGGACACTCTCAGTTCTTGATCCTTTGGACTTGGACCAGGACTCACATCATTGGCTTCCCTGGCTCTCAGGCCACCAGACTTTTACTGAATTGCACCAGTTTTCTTGGTTCTCCAGCTTGTACATGGTAGACTGTGGGACTTATGTTCTCCATAATCTCATGAGCCAATTCTCTGGAGAACTCTGATTAATACACATCTTAGTACTGATGCTAGTTTTGTGATTCCAGAAGATACCTATCACTCAGGCCCTAAGATTAGATCTTAGGGACTCCTGAGCAACTTGTATACATCTTGCAGTTGTTAATTGGTAAGAAGGTCATATTGGGATTGTGCTCCAATAATGACTTCTGCACATACTGGAAATACTTCCTTTCTTTCCTTACTCATATCTAAGTTGAATTTACAGTGGTAGAAATTCATTTTTCCACAGTATTATTTAGATGCCAATCAGTAAAAATGCTGGTTCCCACCAGGTTAACACACTTGCTTTCCAGGAGACAAACTCAAAATGTGATCAGAGCTGCAGATTTGAAAGGCTCTGAGAGTGAATAGATGTGCTTCTCCCTTTAAGAGTGAAAATCTAAACTTCACAAATTGAAGCATTCATATTTTTAGACATATTCCAGAATATAAACTTGTTGATGGAAGCCTATTTTTAACTTACACATAGTATATGCAGTTGTGAAAATACAGGAAAGGTTTGTTCTCTATGAAGACATTACTAGGTTTTTTTTTTTCTTATTTTCCAGTGTTCTTCTCTATCTTTTTCAAACATGTAGCCTACAAATGTATGTTTAGAAAGCCAATCTCAACTAGTCTCTGTCCTCAAAAGATGAATTTTTAAAAATGTAGACACCATAAGCATATAAAATCTATACCTTATGGATGATTTGTGCTATGAAATATAAAAAAAAGAAATTATTTCCAATGTCAAAATGGCCACATTACTTGCTACTCTTTTTGTAGGTTTTTAAAATTTTTATTTTTAATTATTATGGGTAGTGTATATTTATGGGGCATATGTGATGTTTTGATGCAGACATACAATGTGTAATAATCAAATCAGGGTAACTGGGGTATCCATCACCTCAAGCCTTTATCATGTCTTTGTGTTACGAACATTCCATTTCCACTCTTTTGGTTATTTTAAAGTATACAGTAACTTATTGTTGACTATAGTAACTTTGTTGTGCTCTCAAATATTGTCCATTCTATTTAAATATCTAACTATATATTTGCACCCATTAACTATCTCCACTTTACCCCCTCCCCACTACTCTTCCCAGTAGAATGGTAATCGTAATTCTATTTTCTTTTTTTTTAATTTCAAAATATTATGGGGGTGCAAATGTTTTTGGTTATATGGATCATTTTTGTAATGCTTGAGTCAGGGCTATAAGTGTGTTCATTATAGTGTTCAGATAGTGTTCATTATACCTGTTAGGTAGGTTTTTGCCCATCCCTTTCTTCCTCCTCCCCAGTACTTGATTTCCATTGAATTTTACTTCCTTCTGTGTACATGTGTGTTCATTGGTTACTTTCAATTTATTAGGTTATTAAGTATTAAATGTCCAATTTCCTTAAGTACTAAGTTTGACACTTGATATTTCTGACACTTCACTTTGATACTTTTTGCCTTGTTTTTATTGTGAAGGTACATTCTCATTCTTTCAAATGCACCATTTTGCTTGTGATTATCTTTCAAATTATTTTTTAGAGCAATTTTTGTGAAACCGTGGATAAGTCAGAAATCGTGTTATTTTTGAGTATGAGTTCCATTGTGGAACTCACAGCACAGACAGCCCAAAATATCAATGAAGTGTTTGGGAAGGATGTGGATAATGACCATGCAGTACATGGATGGTTTGAGAAGTTCCATTCTGGTGATTTCAATCTTGAAAATGAGCCACACGGGCGACCTGAGACCAATGTGGACAGTGATGAGCCAAAAGCTGCAGTGGACGAGAATCTATCTGAACCTACATGAGAATTAGCAGCAAGGTTTGATGTTACTATTCCAACAATATTGGACCATTTGAAACAAATTGGCAAGGTAAAGAAACTGAATAGATGGGTACTGCATGAATTAAACGTGTCAAAAAAGAGATCGTCAGCTGGGCGCGGTGGCTCACGCCTGTAATCCTAGCACTCTGGGAGGCTGAGGCGGGCGGATCGCTCAAGGTCAGGAGTTCGAAACCAGCCTGAGCAAGAGTGAGACCCCGTCTCTACTATAAATAGAAAGAAAGAAATTA
>CAUYRT010103931.1:0-49476 GCA_963574885.1 Lepilemur ruficaudatus
TTTTAGTTGTCCAATAATTTCTTTCTATTTATAGTAGAGACGGGGTCTCGCTCTTGCTCAGGCTGGTCTTGAACTCCTGACCTTGAGCTATCCACCCACCTCGGCCTCCCAGAGTGCTAGGATTACAGGCGTGAGCCACCACGCCCGGCCTAAAAATTATTTTCTTTATTCAGCTTTGTTTGTCATCTCTCTCTCTCTCTCTGTCTTTAGAAAAATAGGGGTAACATTTGATTCACAGTCAGAGGCTGAGGCAGCAAGACCGGGCAGGTTAGTGAGGCTGTAAATACCACTGTGTCCACAGTCACTTCCCATACACCATCTCCCGGCGCACCCTGGGTCCCCACCAATGTCCCTCTATTGCCAACACACTCAGCCCCCCAGGAGAAGTTTGGTAGGGCTCCATTTGGAACAAGTCCCGAATCAATGAAGGAAAATAGTGGAAGAGATTTAGCCCCGAGAAGAGAGAAATGAGATCATGTGGCCAGCAAGGGGCTCTTCGTGCGGAAGCTTGAAGCCAGGACAACCAGCGAGCTCTGAAGCCCAGGTGGAGGCTGAGGACTCCCCGGCGCTGCCCTGCAGCTGCCCTAAGCGATGCTTGGATTTGAGGTCTCAGGGAGCTTGGAGAGGCCCCACCGAGGCGGTGGCAGCCCTGGAGTGCACGGTGCCAAGGAAAGGGCAGCATACCTGAATGTGGCAGGTGGGTGGGGTGGGAATCCACACACGGGCCATGCTTTCCTCAGCTCCCTTATGGCACTCAGTTCCCTCAGGGGAAGGACAAAAACAAGTAGTCTAAGTTGCAAAACAAGGACGTGATCTGGTTTTTTATAGAAAGGGTTTGAGAAACAGCCCTGGATGTGCCAATGAGACCTCAGGAGCTATTTTTAAGTGTATTACTGAAGTCTGTAGAGATGACAACCTTTATTTCTGGAATTATATGGTTAATGATTTCTTTCCTTCCTTCCTTCCTTCCTTCCTTCCTTCCTTCCTTCCTTCCTTCCTTCCTTCCTTCCTTCCTTCCTTTTCTGTCTTTCTTTCTTTTTTTCCTCCTTCCTTCCTTCCTTCCTTCGTTTCTTCCTTTCTTTCTTTCTTCCTTGCCTTTCTTCTGGCCCAGTCTTTGGAATATAAAAAGAACTTTGTGGTACTTTGATATTTATTATATTAAGAGGCATAGTGCCTTTAATCTTTTAATACATTGGATCAATTTACAGTATTATATTTTTTTATAACCCTCATTAACTTTTTATGTTTATACTGCACCATTCTTTCTGTTCTTTTGACCCTGACGTCAAGTAATAAGTTGTGACATTATTGATTTGCACCTTAGAACTATGTTCTAGGGCTTTGGCACTCTTATTATTTTTTAAAAAATAGTATGTCCTATGAGAAAACATGAATGTTAAAGAAAGTAAACATGGATTCAGTTTTGTAATAATTAAATTGAATCCCAGGATAAGAAAGATTTGAATATGATTTATACTTGGCATTAGTCATAGCAAGTAATGCTAGCTTCAGTAACAAAAACCCAAAAGTTTCAGTGGCTTAACACAATAAAGGTCTATTTCTCACTCTCTTCACAACTCCAGGTGGATCTCTCAGGAGGCAGGGAGGGAGCGCTGCTCCACACATCCCTTCAGGGATCCAGGCTCTTTCTAGCTGGTTGCTTGGTTATCTTCTAGCACCTTGGCTTCCTCTACTGATGCTTTGCATCCCATCAACAGGTGATAAAAAGCAGGGAGGGAGAATAAGTCACACTCCTCTTAATTCTCTCAGTCTGGAGGCACCATACATAATTTCTGCTTACATTCCCTTGGTGAGACCTAGTCCCAAGATCCTATCCTAGGAAGAAGAGAACCTGGATATTGGTGTAAAATATTCTGGTATCTACCATACACACACATACCAGCAATAGTCTGAGAAGACAGTAAACTCCTCCAACAGAATCTTCCCATGCATACCACACCCCATGAGGAATAAGCAAAATCTGGTCTTGGGAAATAGCTTCCTCTCTCCAGCACTTGTCTAGACAAAGGAATCTTGGTGAAGTCTTGACCAAGGGATTTTTTCAGTAAAACAGCATATTTTAAAAGTTGATTTAGTCTAGTCCTTAAGGAACCAGGCTTTAAGTCTTTTGTTTATGTGGTGGCCAGCCTACAAGGTGGCCCCCAGGAATTCCTGTGCCTGGTATTCACACCCTGCACACTCCTCTCCCACCTTGAGTAAGGTTGGCTTGTGTAACCAATAGGATACTGTGAAAATGAGGGAGTGTGATTTCTGAGCCTAGATCATTAAAGCCATTGTGGCTTCCCTTGCTCTCTCGGGTGACTTGCTCTTGGGGGAAGCCAGTTGCTATGTTGTCGGGACACTCAATAAGCCTCAGGGAGAGGTCTTCATGATAAGAAAATGAGGTCTCCTTCCAATAGTCAGCACCGACTTGCCAGCCATGCAGGTGCGCCATCTTGGAATCAAATCCTCCAGTGCCAGTTAGGCCTTCAGATGACTGTAGTCCTACATGACCTTTCAACTACAACCTCCTGAGAGACCCTGAGCCAGAACCACTCAGCTAAGCTGCTCCCAGATTCCTGAGCCACAGAAAGGTGTGAGATAATAAATGGTTATTGTTGTTTTAAGCCACTAAGTTCAGGAGTAATTTATCCTATAGGAACAACAAACTAATACAGTATATCCATCCACTCTGTTCTGTTGTGGGGTGTGGGGTGGGGTAGTGGGTTGACAATAGGCAAAAGGCAGCAGAGGGGACCCAGTGATTCTATCCCAGCAGTTGGAAATGTATTTGATTCAAAGAGATTTTGCTTTTTTAATGTTCATAAAAATGCTTCAACCCAACCAGGTAAGTTCATTAGTATATAAATATCCTTACTAGCTTGTTTTTCTTTTTGAGGAGAACAGATCATTTGCTTTTGAATGATTGACTGTCACTCATTTAAATCTTCTGCTAGAAGTTATTCTTATGTTTCCAGATGGGAAAACGAAGTCTTGGAGAGTTTAAACAGCTTGACCATATTCTACACGGCAGAGTCAGTATTCAAAATCAAGGTAGTACAACTTTAGAAGCTGGATGTGTTTCATTCCTGTTGGCTCTTAAGCCTCCCTGAAGCCAACCATACTCTATGAAGAGTCGCGATCCCAAGAGGAGGGTAGGGTCAGTTTTGGAGCATGTACATGCTGGGCAGTGAGGGGCTTGGGTTGCAGCTTAAAGTCGGTTTGGTGCAGTTCAACAACTGCTTACTAAGTACCTTGTTCCTAACTACCTTGTTAACATAAACGTCCCTTAGGTCCCTCTGGCTTGTGGATTCTTGATGGTAATAACAATGATAATGATATCATGATGTAGATACTGTTCTCATTCATTCACATGTATTAACTCACGTCATCCTCCTAACGGCCCAATGGTAGAAACTGTTATTATCACCATTTTACTGATGAGGCACCAAGGCAAAGAGAGACAAGTAATCTGCCCAAGGCCACCCAGCTAGAAAGAGAGAGAGCTGGGACTCAAACCCAGAGAGGCTGACTGCAGAGTCTGTGCATCTGACCTTGTGCTATGCACCTTTCCAGGCTGCTTAACTGACACGTTAGGCCTGTGCTGTATCTGCTGGCTTAGTCACCACCCCACCCTCACCCCATGCCTCACCTTCTTGGGTTTTGCCTTCCACGTGGGTCTTGCCACTGCTGTAGCCACTGCCACCGTGGCTCAGCTCCCCTGCACTGATGCATCCTGGTCTACTGTGCTGCTGATGCCACATGCTAGTGTGTTGTCTGGGACCTCTGGGAGCCCTTGGGCTATCTTTGCTCCCTGTTACAGCTATATGGGTGCTGGACAGCTGTTTCCCCCAATCTCCCCAACTTTGATGCAGCCTGAATCAGTCTGAAGAGATCACCAATAGTCTGTGTTCAAACAGGGCAGCATGGTTCTCAAGCTGCAAGGAGTAGAAGAATCACCTGGGCCACCTGCTTAAAATGCAGATCCCCAGGCCCCACAGGCCATTCTGAGCCTGTAGCTTTGGAGTGATGCTGGTTATTCTGAGGCAGGAATACTGCCCTGGCCCTTAGAAGAACCCACAGCAGGGAATGCCCTCCTCTTCACATGCCCACACTGGGAGGGCCAATGCCCTTCCCTGAGTGTCCACATGTTTCCAGGTGCATTTCATGCTGTTGTACTCGGTTTTGGCTGCTGTAATGTAATACCATAGACTGTGTGGCTTATAAACAGCAGAAATTTATTTCTCACTGTTCTAGAGGCTGGAAAGTCTAAGATCAAGGGGCGGGCAAATCTGTGTCTGGTGAGGGCAGCTTCCTAATTCATGGATGGCACCTTCTCACTATGTCGTCAAGTGGGGGAAGGGACAGGCAGCTCCTTGGAGCCTTAATCCCATTCATGATGGCTCCAACCTGTGACCTGATCAACTCCCTAAGGGCCCACCTCCAAATGCTACCCCACTGGGGATTGGGTTTCAACATATGAATTTAGGGGGGACACACACATACAGACATTCAGACCACAGCACACACCTCCCATAACAACTTCTTTCTTCTCTCCAGATGAGGGGACTCTCCAGATGAGGGGACACTATAAGCCCATAGTGTGATCCATGTGTTCCTTTCTCACTTGACGTGATCTAGCATCCTCCAGGGCTCTGGGAGAATCCGGGGAGATGGCTCTAACATTATCTGGATGCTCAACTCTGCTCAGTGGCTGCTGGAGCAGTGGGGCAGGCCCTGGCACACAGGGGAGGGACCAGTCCTGCTCCCCAGGGCTGCTGGTAGGCAGGCAGACGCACGGCAGACTATTCCAACACCAGGTGGAAAGAGCCGACAAAGAAGCATGAACTGGGTCCCACAGAGCACAGATGAAGGGCCTTTTGCCTAACACACCCAATGTTCAGGGAAGTTTCCCAAAGAAGGAGGCATTTGTCATGGCAGTGAAGGACAAACTATAGATTAGGTCAGGGCTGGCAAACTACATCCCATGAAACAAATCCAGCCTGTGCCTGCTCTTATCCAGCCCATGAGTGCAGAATACTTTTCACATTTTTAAAGGATTGAAAAGAAAACCAAGAGAAGGTTGATCTGAAATTCCAATTTCAGTTTCTGTGCACAGAATTGTGTTGGAACAGCATGCTCACTTGTGCATGTACGTTTGTGGCTGCTTTTGTGAGTTGCACAGCCTCATGCTTTTATTCTCTGGCCCTAGACAGCAAAAGTGTGATGCCCTTCAGTCTAGGCAGCAGGGGTGTCCAGGCAGACCGTAGTGCAAAAGAACACACTGGATTTGTGGGGAGGACTGTCCCCTCTGAGCAGGAGCTCAGGGCAAGGAGGCGCAGGCAGAGAAGGTGAGAGGTGAGGCGAGGCAGCAGAGAGGCCGCAGCTCAGGGTGGGTGTGGGCCTTGCCTAGACACCCTGGGGAGTGTGAAGCTCTGGAGAGCTGGGGACAGGACGCAGCCCCAGGAAAGGAATGCTGAGGCTGCAAGGGGAGAGGTGGTGAGCGGGCCGTGGAACAGAGTACAGGGATGGAAGCCCGGAGGTGGAGGAGCAGAAAACCCAGAAAGGGAGTTAGAAGGGCACAGAAGCTCTGTGTGTCGGGTGATTTTGCAGAGGATGCGGGTGCTGCTGTCACGCCAGTGTCATTCTTGCAAGCTTATATGACGAAAGGTCTTATCTTTGCTATTTATTTTCCGAGTCCATAATGAGTATCTCCAGTGAGAAGTTAGCCTTTTGCATTTTCTCGCATCAGGTACCTGAGAATATTACTATGATAATGTACCTGCAAGGCACTTTATAATCAGTGTGGTACCATATAAATGTCAGCTGCGATTGATCTACTGGGACAAAAGGAGGACTAGGTCACCGGGGGCCGGTTTAGATGATTAAATATCGCCTTTCTTCCATAGTTACCACCATCTGCAGTTTATTCCAGAGGTGCTTATTCTTGATTCGTTCTGTGTCATTCCCGTGTGACTTTGGGCAGGGACTTGTGTCCGAGAGTCACTAGTTTGGCAGGCAGGCTAATAATTATCTCTCACCATTTGTTCCTGTTCCGGGAGAATTAGCATAACTATTGCCCACCTGATGAACTCTCTAGATAATTACACTCAATATCTCGGGAGAAGACTAAAGATGTCTGACTAGCCCCGTTCTTCCGTGGCAATTAATCTCTCAGACATTCTTCCAGTAAGAGAGGCCTGGACCCCGCAGAGCACAGGAACTGGGGAGGGTGGTGAGGAAGGATGAGGCACTTCAGAGCATCTTCTTAACCTCAAGGATACCCAGGGCGCATTTAGTGTTGGGTTTTAAAACAAGCAAGATGACGAGGGAGCCGTCTGAAATGCTCTCTCAGCACCTTTTTGCCTTTACTTATATTTTGGGAGGGAATGAAGTCAGAATTATTTTTAAGTAAGAAAGATGATGAAAACCAAACCATTAAAAGGAACAAATTAAATATTCATAAGCGAAATCCCACATCCTTCTCGGGCAGTCTCTCATGCGGAGGCGGGATGTCTTCTCTGATCCAGGGGAGGAGAATCCATCTCTGGCGGACTCAGTCCTGCTGGTGGCCGTCTCCTGCCCCAGCCACCCACGTCTCAAACCAACCATCTTTGGAGCCGGAGCGCAGCCTACCATGTTCATATTTCTTCACCTTTCTGGATTTTCTTTTCAAACCGTGGCCACACATGCAGGCTTACGTTGGCTGAACTTGCCACATCCCCAAAAGGAGCAAATTCTCACCATTTGTTTTATTTCTGGGAGGAGGACAGAAATGGAAAAGCAGGCTCGGAGAGGTGGCCATAAACGCACTGCTGGGCTCTGAATCGACTGGGGCTGGGAGAGGGAATATTATATTATATTTCCACTGGCCGTGAAAGCCACCAAGACCAGCCCAACTCCCATGACCCTGCCCACCACAACTAAAAGGGATGAAAGAGAGTTTTTAAAATCCCAACCTCCTATGGAAGAAGGTTTCAGCCACCATGCAAATTAACAAATGATTAGACAGAAAGCAAAATCTACTAAATTACCATTTGGAAACTTTCTCTTCTTAATAACGACCTAAAAACAGGAGCAGCTGCATAGTTTGTGGGTCCCGGTGCAAAACGAAAATGCAGGGCCCCTTGTTCAAAAATGAGGAATTCCACATCTGTGAGAGCAGAGCATTAAAACCGGAGCATGAACCCTTCTGTGTCTGATGCAGCTACACAGATGGCATGCCCATGAAAGTCTAAGGCAACTTTCACAATGTGTCTAATTTACATTCACCCACTAGGAATTTGTCTTGTCTAAGTAGAGCAAGATTAAACTGTCTGTAGTTTTTCTTTAAGCTTGCAAAAGAGTGAATTTGCCTTGGATGTTCATATCTAATTGGTTCAGACCGATTCTTGTTGGTTAGAATCTCAGGAAGAGAGTCCCGAGAGGCCTGCTCGGGTACCACACACCTGTGCAAATGTCCTGGGGTTGGGAGGATTTAATACTATTCAATACTCTTTGGAATCATATTGCTTTTGGATAGAAAAATAGATATATGGGGTTTTGAAAATGTACACATATTTAGAAATCCCATTTCCTTTTTGCTTTCCCTCTTAATAGAAATTTATTCACTACTGTCTGCTATCACACTGGAAAGTTTGGTCTGTTTAGGTGTTTCTTTGAAAAACTATCTCATTGAATTTATTTGACAAGGCCATAGGAGGGCAAATAGTGTGATTTTAGCTGCAAGGTTTGGTAGATGGGGCAAACCTTGCAAGTTCTGAAGGCAAACGTGGATGTGGGGTCAGACCAAAAAGGAGGCAGCAGCCCTGGCAGTGTGGAGGGAGTGCTGGCCGGGGACTCTGTTCTCGGAGGGGCAGGAGCCAGAGCAGGAGGAGCCAGGGCAGTGGCCGGGAAATAAGCTGAGGTCCTAAGTGGGCAGCTGTCCCCACACCCACGTCAGGTCACTGCAAGAGAGCGGCCACTCAGGACGGAGAGACGTGCGAGAGGCAGACCCCAAGCAGATCTAAGTCAAGCCTCTGCGCTCCATGTGCCAGGGCTGAGACCTGTCAGCTGAGTGACAGATGGGTCTTTGTGGTGTTCAGGGGTCTAACTACAATGGGAGGGACTGCGCCCGGGGATCGGATCCCACCAGGACCGCAGCTGCCGGCTCTCCACGGTCAGCTCCTTCAGCCTCCAGCCCAGGGCTGGGCACCATGGCCAAGGCCTTCCTGTCCTTCCTGTCCTCCCTCCCTCCAGTGGGCTTATCTTGGCCACATTCCTGTCCCAGTTGGGGAGGAAGGGCTGGGGAGGAAACAGGGCCTCCGGCAAGGAGTCCTCCCCTGAGGGCTAAGCGCTGTCCTCCTGGCCGTGCTATCGTCAACAGATTATTCTCATCATTCTCCCTTCTTTACTCCCTTTGCCATGGGGAGGTGTCACGTAGATGGCGCAGAGTGCCCCTCCCAGTGTCTGACCTTGGGTGTGGCCGAGTGGGACGAATACCTGGCTGCTGGGACTCAGAGTGGAAAGGGGCCCGGGGCAGGAAGGGAGGTTCGGAGGCATCAAGGATGAGGGGAAGGTTTGGCAGCAGAGAAGGAGCAACTGGGCTTGAGCGATGGGGCCTTGGACTGTCCTGGGACTCAAGAGCAGGAAGGTCCCTGGGAGCACCTGGGGAGGAAGAGGAAGCTGGGAGGGTCTCCCGCCCATGCGGACAACTGCTCCATTCTACCAGTAAAGGTCAATGAAAGGGTCATCTGTCATGTCAACAGGATTATACAAGCCCCTCACTGGATTCTTTAAATGCGACGGCCAGTTAGTCAGTAATGACGCCTTATCAATACTGTTGGATAAAGGGCTTCTACTGAGAGCACTGACAGTCAGGATCCAGGGTTTTTTTACATTTTTTCAAATGACTTGAATAACCAGTTAACATGCACATGGCGCCTTTAAGTGCTTGGATTCCTCTGTGCAGAGTCAGCAGATGTTCCTCCTGCAGGATGTGACCCTTTGGGACTTCTTGCAGGAAGAGGCTGCAGTGACAATGACAAGAAGGCCACCGCTGCTCCAGCCTTCCTGCCAGCAGCAAGGGGGCATCAGGCTCCAATAGGCTGAGCTGGCTGTGGGCCTGACCCCTGCCTGCATAGGGACTTCCAGCAGCGCTGCAGAGGGGCCGGGAGACAGTCTGAGCCGGGCGATTCTTCTACACAGGTTGCTGGGTGGGTCGTATTAGTGTCTGCATGATGTCATGCCACCTGCATGTCCTTCCAAGCACGGAAGTGCAAAGACTCATTCTCTGCATCCTAGATTCTTTTTTTTTTCGCAGTAAAAATGAAGAAAAAGATGCAGGAGGAAACTACAAGTACCTGCTATATATGTTATTTAGAATATATGCTCTTTAACAATTAGAAAAATGTTTAAAGGAAAGATGATCATGGGGTTTTTACATGAGATCCCTCTGGGCAGGTTTCTCACTTTCCTCCACCAGATGCTGCTTTTGGGGAGGGCAGAGCATGAGGCAGTGTGGGCGGGGCCCGGGGCTGCCTGCTCCGGCCTCAGTTTCTCCTCTGAGGAATGAGGGGGCTTGGCTGGGCTGGATGAGCTCTGAGGGTACCCCCCTCTCAGCTCTAGTCGTCTATGATTCTAGACTCCTGGCCTCCTTTCCAGCTTTCTGTCTGTCTGTCTCTCTCTCTTTTTGGGTGAGTTTTTATTTTATTCCTGAATAATAACACAAGAGTTTATGCTAACAGGACCACACGCTGAAAAGTCAGAAGGGCGTCCCATTTACATTTCCTTAATCACTTGTGTTCATCAAGAAGGTGTGGGGCAGGTGGTTTTGGGGACAGAGCCCTGGGGCGGTCTGTCCCCTGTGAGTGCTCCTGCCAGCACCAGGAGCCTCATCACTGGAAATCTGATGGTCCCACGTGGGATTGTTGCCTTATCTGCAGGAGAAACAGCACCTCCAAACCCAGAAGCATCCACAGGGTCTTTAGGACTCTACTGTCCCCTTCTGAAGTAGACTACGCAACCAGAATTTTCTATTTTTCTAGAAGTTAAAATCTATAGCCTGACTTCATGTTTAGGGATTGTATTAAACTCCGATTTCTACCTCAAACTGAATTTAGGAAAGTATTTAAATTCATATAAAATGAAATCTGGCTTGTTTATAACAACAATTTTAAAAAAACCCAGCCCCATTTTATCTTAGGCCCTGTGGTAACAAGCAGGGCCTAAGTGGCTCAAAAGTGACACCTGCAGCCAGGCAAGTGACGAGCAAATAGCTTTTTTCAGGGAGTGTCACAGAGTCCAGATTTCTGTCTAGGGAGGAATTTATTGTTTAGCTTGGACCCAACCCAAAAGATACCCACCTACAAAATCTGTGCTGTAGTATAGACAGAACAGAGGAGGCTGGAGAGAGAAAATAGCCGCTCAGGTTAGGAGAGAAAACCAAAAATCACTCCCCGTAAGAGGAGCCATCTTGGGGCAGCACCTGTCCCCTTTTCATACGTGGTGTTTCAGGTCGTCTCTCGTTCTCTTCTCAGCCTGTTCCCACCGGGCTTGCACCTGCACCCCCCACAGACACCACCCCAGACAATGTCCTTCCTGGACCATTTTCATCTAATTAAGTCCTGTGGACAATTCTCAACCCACATCTTACTTGACCTCTTAGCAGCATTTAACCCACTGAGCGCTTCTCCTTCTTGACTTGCAGGTCGCCACACTGTGTGACTTTCCTTTCATCTCACTGGACTCTCCTTCCCAGGCTTCTCTGTTCTGCTCCAGGACTCTGTCCTCAACCTTCCCAAGGCAATTCCAGCCATTGTCACAGAGTTAAATGCTGTTTGTACCTTGATGTTGTCAAACTGATGGCTCCAGTCCTGACCCCTCCCTTGATCTTGGATAGCTGCCAACTTGACGTCACCTCTCTTGGATGTCAAACAGGCATTGCAAATTGATGGAAAAACCGGAACCTTTGATTCCCTCCCTTGTCCTCACCATTAACCCCGTCTTTTCCACACCTCCCAGTAGTACAGGCCTTCGTTAGCCTTGAAGGGGTTCAGGAAGGATGAGAGAACCTTTCTGCAATCTTGTGCATGTGTCCTAAAAGTTCTATCTTATTGCTGGTCTAGCCCAGATAAAGTAGTCGTGCCCAATTTTAAGAAATCCTAAAACATAGATACTCAGTAGTATGCATTGAACGAATAAATGAATCAGAGGAAGTGGGGAACTTAAATAGCCGCAATAGGTCTTCAGGGCCTTATTTATCTGGGGCATCATTCTCATGCACCAACATGTCAGTTTTTTAGAGATTTAAGAAACTTTCTCAGAGCGGCGCAGTGGCTCACGCCTGTAATCCCAGCACTTTGGGAGGCCAAGGCAGGAGGATTGCTTGAGGTCAGAAGTTTGAGACCAGCCTGAGCAAAAGTGAGACCCCATCCCTACAAAGACAGAAAAATTAGCCAGGTGTGGTGGTGCGCACCTGTAGTCCCAGTTATTCGAGAGCCTGTGGCAGGAAGATCACTTGAGCCCAGGAGTTTGAGGTTGCTGTGAGCTGTGATGACACCACCACTGCAATCTAGCTGGGGAGACAGAGAGAGACTCAAAAAAAAAAAAAAAAAAACCCTTTCTCTCTAATTGGCTAGACTTCTCACCTGCTATCTTGTGGGCACTTCTCTGCCTGAACTCCTAGCCCTAAACATGCATGAGCAATTGGACTGTGATACTCTGATATTGAATAGCAGCTTAAGTTAAAAATTCTAGGTGGAATACACTAGGCCCAGCATCCACCAGCCTCCTGAAGAGCCTCCTGGCTGTGGGGTTTGACTTTTGAACCACTTCATGCTTATTATCTTAGGACCTAAGGTAAAATAGGGCAGGATCTTTAAAAAAAAAAAAAGTATTATTGTTATAAACAAGCCAGATTTCATTTTATGTGAATTTAACTACTTTCCTAAATTCAGTTTGAGGTACAAATTTGAGTTTAATACACTGCCTATACATAAAGTTTTGTTGCTTTTCAGATGATTTAAAAATAACATAAGGTGCAAATGTTGCCTGTGATGAATGTTTGGAAAAGAGCAGGGATTGCGTTGTCACCTTGCCCTCCCCATGGAATTGCATGAAACGGGAGTGGTCATGTGTTGAAAGATCAATTTATGTCATCTCTAGACAAGCTTCAGAAATTAAATGGACAATATCAATGTAACACGGATATTCTCTTTTTGCTTTCAAATTCTTCAATTATGTGTACTCTTGATATCTTCTTCCTTTTGAAGACAATCCTTTTAAATTACCTAAAACAGACCTTAAAGTTGGAAACACTGGTGATGACAGAATGGAAAGTGGGCAGAGAAACCAACAATGGAGGAGGAGCGTGAAGTCATTCAGTGCCACGTCACCAGTTTGCTTTTAAATAAAAACTCACAGCAGGCCAGAGGGCTACGGGTTTGTTTTCCATGAGGCAGGAGGAAGTCAGCCACTCTCCTCCAGTGGGTGACCTGTGATTCAGTTGCTGAGAGCAGGACGGGGTGTGAAGAAGGGGACACAGAGAACTACCCTGGCTCTCTCCATTTCTCTGGGACTTTCCCTTCTTCTTTCTCTTCCTTTTTGTGCCTATAAATTCTCCCCCTCTTCTTCTCTGGCCACTGTTGAAGCAGCAGCTTCAGACCTTGAGAACAAGGTGTCACAGAGGGAGAAAGGGGGGAAAGGCCACCTCCAAGGTTCCCTTCCCACAGCCAGGCCCGCCTCACCGCAGGGGTCCTCCTGCTCTGAGGAGGAGGAGGAGGAGGAGGAAAAGGAGGAGCAGGAGGAGGAGGAGGAGGGAATGGGGAGGAGAGGGGAGAGGGAACCCTGTCCTGCTGCTGCTGTCACCCAGGTGCTTGTCCCGGGTCACCCCTTGCACCAGGGCCAGTGTCATGGGCAATTGGGAGGGGAACACGGGGACAAGCCACGGCCCTCTCCCCAGCCCTTCTCCAGCTCCTCCATCCCGAGTTCTGGCCCAGCACTCTCTGCTTCGGGGAGCTGCCCTGCACTGCCCCACCAGGACTGCAGCGGGGGCTTGCTGGGGGGGAGCCCTCCTCTCGCCACCCGACAGGCGCAGGTGGGGTGAGGTGCCAAATCACACAGCAGAGTCAGTGTCAAGGCTGGTGGGAGAAGGTGATGGGGGAAGCAAGGGTGGCAGAAGAAGGACGCCTCACAGTCTAGGTTGATACTTATTTCTCCATAGAGAAGTCATTACAAATAGTGCACAGTTTCTTCCAAACATAAAGATGCAGTATTAAATCGTAAGTGCAAAAACTAACTGGAGTACATACAGAAATACTGGAATAATTTCGTAGCCCCCTCTTGTTGCCATTTCAGTGAGTATCTGCTTAAAATGCTGTGTGACACTCATCATCTCCACACGAGTATCGCAGCAGAGAGTGCAATACTCCTGCGGTTCTCATGTATTTTTTATCATGTTTCGTGCAATACCATAAACCTTGAGTAACGTCATGGGACCCTTACAAAATGCCCCTTAGGGACGCTGGAAGTGCTCCCAAGAAGCAAAGAAAAGTCATGATAATACAAGAAAAAGTTGAATTGCTTGATGTGTACCATAGACAGAGGTCTGCAGCTGCGGTTGCCTGCCATTTCAAGATCGATGAATCCAGTGTACAGACCATTGTAAAAAAACAAAAAAGGAAATTTGTGAAGTTCTCGCTGCAGCTACATCAGCAGGAGTGAAAACCTTGTGCTTTTTGAAAAATACCTTTTTATTTTGTATTGAAAATGCAGCTTGTATGTGGGTGCAAAATTGCTGTAAGAAAGGCATACCTGCAGACTCTGATAGACAAAGTGAAGTCATTATACGACAACTTAAAGAAAAAGGAAGGTGAAAGATCTAAAGCTGGAGAATTTAATGCCAGCAAAGGATGGTTTGATAATTTTAGAAAGAGGTTTGGCTTTAAGAATGTCAAGATAAACGGAGAAGCAGCTTCTGCTGACCAAGAGGTAGCAGGGAAGTTCCCAGACATGATTAAGAAAATCACTGAGGAGAAAGGCTACCTGCCTGAAAAGGCTTTTAATGTAGACCAAAGTGCCCTATTCTGGTGGGGGGGGGGAATGCCACAAAGCACATTTATTAGTAAGGAAGAGAAGCGAGCACCAGGATTTAAGGCAGGAAGGGATAGTCTAACTCTACGGTTTTGTGCAAATGCAGTGAGGTTTATGACCAG
This sequence comes from Lepilemur ruficaudatus, assembly GCA_963574885.1. Lineage (NCBI taxonomy): Eukaryota > Metazoa > Chordata > Mammalia > Primates > Lepilemuridae > Lepilemur > Lepilemur ruficaudatus. The sequence continues at coordinate 14,193 of CAUYRT010103931.1, forward strand.
GACTGCCCTATCTGTAAAGTTACTAACCTCTGCACCTTGGAAGGAAGAGGTAAACCCCCCTGCTAGCCTTTCAGTTGTACAACAAGGAGGCCTGGGTAACAAGAACTCTGTTTCTGGATTGGTTCTCTTGATGCCTTGTCCCTGAGGTCAGGAAGTACCTCACCAGTAACGGATTGCTTTATAAAGTTCTTCTGATATTGGACAATTCTGCTGGCCACCCAGACCCCAGGAATTCAACAGTGTCAAAGTGGTCTACTTGCCGCCAGACACAATGTCTCTAATTCAGTCCCTAGATCAGGGGGTCATAAGGACTTTTAAAGAACAATATACGTGACACTCTTTGGAAAGCATTGTCAATGCTAATGAAGGAGAACCTGATAGAACATTATGAAAGTCTAGAAGGACTACACCATTGAAGATGCCATCATCCAGATAGAAAAGGCCATGGAAGCCATCAAGCCTGAAACGATACATTCCTGCTGGAGAAAAGCATGTCCAGGTGTTGTGCATGACCTCACAGGATTTACAACAGAAAGAATCAAAGAAATCATGAAAGAGATTGTGGATATGGCAAACAAGGTGGGGTGGTGGAGTGAAGGGTTTCAAGATATGGATCTTGGAGAAATTCAAGAGCTAACAGACACCACACCAGAGGGATTAACAGAGGATGACTTGGCGGAGATGAGCGCTTCCAAATCAGTGGCAGACAATAAGGAAGAAAACATAGAAGAAGCAGTGCCAGAAACTGACATTAGACAATCTGGCAAAGGGTTCCAATTATTTAAGACTGCATTTGACTTCTTTTATAAAGTAGACCCTTCCAAGGTACAGACACTGAAACTAAAGCAAGTGGTAGAAGAAGGATTGGTACCACGTAGAAACACTTTAAAGAAAAAAAGCATCATAAAAGTCAGAAATTATGGGGCCAGGTGCGGTGGCTCACACCTATAATCCTAGGACTTTGGGAAGCCAAGGCTGCAGGATCACCTGAAACCAGGAATTCAAGACCAGCCTGGGAAACTTAGCAAGACCCCATCTCTACAAAAAAATAATAAAAATTGTCTGAGCATGGTGGTGCACACCTATAGTCCCAGCTACTCAAGAGACCAAGACAGGAGGATCACTTGAGCCCCAGAAGTTTGAAGTTGCAGTGAGCTATGATCATGCCACTGCACTTGAGCCTGGGCAACTGAGAGAGACCTCATCTAGAAAGGGAGGAAAGAAGAAAGGAAGGAAGGAATGTATTTTGGGAAAGTTAACTACAATGTGCCTGCCTCCCCTTCCATCTCCTCTACCTCTTCTGCTTCTGCCACCTCTGAGACAGCAGGACCAACCCCTCCTCTTCCTCTGCTTCCTCAGCCTACTCAATGTGAAGTGACAAGGATGAGGACCTCTATGATGATGCACTTCCAATGAATGCATGGTAAATATATTTTCTCTTCCTCATCATTTCCTTGATAACATTTTCTATTCTCTAGCTTACTTTATTGTATGAATACAGGATACGATACACATACAAAATATATGTTATTTGGCTGTTACGTTATTAAAAGGCTTCCAGTCAATGGTAGGCAATTAGTAGTTAAATTTGCGGGGAGTGAAAAGTGATAGGCAAATTTTTGACTGCATGGGGGGTCAGTGCCCCCACCCCCTGCATCGTTCAAGGGTTAGCTGTACACATACACAAACAGGTAGTCTTATGCTTCAGAAACATTACAGATGAAACAGGGTTTTTAAGGATAGTCTAGGATCAAATCACCAAGAAGTGCCACACATATGGGAGACAACTCAATAAACTGCTAAACACTTGCACCATTTGAGTATTTGTACTTAATTGTAAAAATAAATATACTGCTATGCTTCCTTTGCCCCTAGTTGGTTTGGTTTTCCTGCCTGGGGCTCTTTATGGGAATGTGCTTCCTGTGCTTAGGCAGAGAGAAGCATTCAAGGGAAGGACAGTTGAGGAAATTAGTAGATGGCACTGCCAGGTGCAGTAAGGACCGATCTGGCAAGTCTGGCTGAATTTTAACGATTTCGTTCTTGAGGACAACTTGCACAGCTCCATGGCGTGATCCTATTTTAGCGATTCCCGGCACAAGAGGTCCCAGCCACAGGATGCGGCAATCTGGTCCACACTTTTCCCTCTTGCCCCCTGGGGTGTTACCTCATTTCCGTCATGAGACATCAAGGCCATGACCATTTCTATCTTTGCTTTATGCGTCAGATAGAAAGTCTAAGGTGACGTTGGCTTGCCTTGCTTGTGAGTTTTATCTCAAAACTTGGATTTATAGCAAAGTAGTACCTCAGGGATTACTGGGTTGAAGTTAAGCGAAAAGGAAACCAAACTCTGGCTTTGGGGCAGGAGCAAAGATGATGGAGACTCAATTGGGATCTTTTCCTCCCCTGCTCCTCCCTGAGTGGAGAAGTCAGGAGAGAAGGAAAAGGAAGATAGACTATTTCCCAGGACAAGCAAGCAGTGGGGATTTCTGCGCTGAGACCACCCATCTTAGCATGGGGCAGGGAAGGAGCATGGGCAGGGTTGCTTTCACTAGTTAGGTGACTTTAAATGTGTCACTTCCCCTGTCATGAGTAAACTGAGTAGGAGCCCAGAGCAGACCTTTCAGTTGCCACCCACTAGCCGTCCTCCTTTCCTTTCATCTGCGGAAAACCCGTTTTGTTCATGGGAGGTGGCCCCACCGTCAGCCCCAGGGGATGAACTGGGTGGGTCTGAGCCAAGCTTGGTGATTCTCCTCGTCTAGTGATGGGGGGTGCTGTGTTAGGGGCTGAATCGCGCCTTCTCCACACATACAAGATATGCTGGAGTCCTAACCCCTGTGCCTCAGAATTGACCTTATTAGAGACAGGGTCTTCACAGAGCTAGCTGAGTTTACATGAGGTCATTAGGTTTGGCTCTAATCCACCATGACTGGTGTTCTTATAAAAGGGGAAATTTGGACGCAGGGCCCCACATAGAAGGAAGCCAACGTGAAAAGACACAGGGAGAAGACGCCATCTATTAATCCAAGCCAAGGAGAGAGGCCTCGCAGACCCCAGAAGGAACCAACCTTGCTGACACCTTGATGTCGGACGTCCAGCCTCCAGAACCGTGAGACGATAAATTTCTGTTGTTCTAGCCACCCAGTCTCTGGCACTTTGTTAAGCAAGCCCTAAGAAGTTAACACAGTGTGTTCTGGTCCGTGTGCTCCATGAGGAAATTGGCTCTTTATTATAAAGAGAGGACGGTGGGAAGAGAGCCACTTTCTCTTCTTGCTGCCTTGCCTGTGGCGTGTGAAGCCGTGGGGCCTGGAGCTTGGCAGCCCTCCCTGACTGTGCCAGCCACGTCCCAGGACAAGAGCTTCTCACAAGCGTGGTGGAACAGAAAAGGCCTGGGCCTGCAGGATGCTGCCAGAACACGGACCCAGCCTCGGAGCCATCTACTTTCTGGCTTCACGTTTTATGAGATACTTACACGTCTTTATTGCATAAACCAATGTTAGATGTTGGAAAATACAATACAATGTGATTCTAATTGTTTATCCTTGTTTGTCCCCAAAGCTGATCTTTGTATCTCTCTCAGTGAGTGATCGCTGAAAGGAAAAAAGGCATTATTGGTTATAATAGCATGTTCTCTGTAGAGGGAGCTCATTTTTCTTTTTGAAGTGATATAGAGGCTACATGTAAAAGGTATTAAAGTCAGAGGGGCATATGATACATTTCTATAGAAATTTTAAAAAATGGATCATTTATACAGGATAGAAAAATGTAAGAAATTGAAGCCTGCACTTTCCAGGAGCATTTCAATTACCACTGACCCTAGAAACAAATCTCATGGCACTGAAGACAGGTTCTGCGGATTGAATTATTTCACCTTCATATTTGAATTTTGATAGAAGGCCCTTGTCAGGGGGCCATGCAACCCGCGTAGAGTGTCTGGGTGCTCCTGCTGGCTCTGACAAAGGCAGCCATGTGCCACATCCCTGCACCAGGTGAGCAGGCCCGGGCCCAGGTAGAGCCGGGAAGCTTGGGCAGTGCAGAGCTGGGGGAGGGGAGCTAGAGCAGCGAGAAAGTGGTCAGTGTCAGGTGTGAAGAGTGATGAGAAGCTGGGGAAAGAGAAAGGAAACTGAGTCCAAAGTGGGAGAGATGACGCAATGCAGGTGGCAGTGCTGGAAGGGGCAGGCTGAGGTCCCCGTCACGGAGGACCCCACAGTCCCATTTTTATACAGTGCTGGCTACATGGAATGGGAGAAGTGGTGGAGAATTAAAAGAAACCCTAGGATCAGACTCACATGGTAGATGGCTCTGATGCTGTTCCCTGAAGGACACCCCTTCCGGCACTGTCGTCGCTCTTGCCATAACCCAGTGGACCAGTGGGCACCTGCCCCTGTGATTAGGTCCCAGGAGCACAGGGAAGGCACCCCCTTTCCCCCAACATGTCTCCTGACTCTCTACCTGGGTGCCTGAAACCCACCACCCCAATCCTTTCCTTTGACTGCTATACATAAGCACAACTGCTCAGCTTCTGTTCCTGATGATGCAGGGGACTGTGTTATTTAGAACAATCTTTCTGCTGACAACTAAAAGTTCTGGATACAAAATTTTTCATATCCTCTTAAAAGCATCAGAACATTGAGAAGATGAGAAGGAATGATCAGACCAAATGCTAGTGAAAGCTGAAGCCTACAGAGGTAAGAAGCACCTAAGTCAATTTGCTCTGGGGGCATTTGCCACCGTAGGTGAACCTGAGCTTCTGATTTTCCATCTGCTAGGACATGTAGGACAGAAGAGATTATATCTTTACTCCTACTAATCATCAAGTGATTTTTAAATAATAAGTATCCACGATAATTCATATAAAGCTATTTATTTTCTAATTAGCTGTGATCATTGAAATATGGCCTTGTTTCTCATATATATATATATATATAAGGTCTCATATATATATATGGTTTCATATATATATAGTAAAGTTCTTTTTATCTTCTTAAAGTTTCACTCCCAGTGTTTTGGTTAAAAATTTTAAAAGTTTGAAAATATCTTTTGTCTACTTTTCAAAACTACTAATAATCCATTGCATGCCAAAGTAACACTGAATCTAGAACCTGAATCCAAAAACATCCCATCTGATTTAGAATACAGTGAGACTCAGGTTAATACATAATAAGTATATGCCAAACAGGGTTTAGTTCATTCATTGATCCATTCCACAAATATTTCCCAAGCACTGGCATAGGTCAAATACTGTTCTAGTCACTGGGGATGTAATAATGAATAATAAATTATTGACATTTTCCCTACAATCATGGAGCTCGTGGTCCAGCATGAACATAAGCATTAATAGTCTCACAAGTAACTGTATAATTACAAAATGTGATAAATGCCATGACATGAGAGATCTGGGAGTAGAGAAGGTTTTTCTGAGAAAATAATGTTTGAGTTGAGATCTGGATAAGAGTAAAGATTAACAGGGAAAAGGTGCATGGGGCAAGTGAATATTCCAGGTGATAGCACATGCAAAGGTCCAGTGGCACATTCAAAGAATTGAGAGAAGGCTCAAGAGACAGGCATGAAGACAAGTCATGAGGTCATTGGCAATGCAGTTTTGATCATGCTGGGTTTGAAGTCACCCTAAAGAAGATGTTGACATAGCAATTAGACCCATAGGTCTAGAGTTAGAAGAGACGTCTGGGCTGAAGACACAAATTTGCGAGACACTGGTGTATTATAATTGAAAACATAAGCATGTGTGGAATCATCCAGAGGGCTTGTGCAAAGTAAGAAGAAGAGACGCCCTAGGCAGTGCCTCGAGGGCCTCTCAACATTAACGACTGGTGAGAGAAAGACACACTCCCAGGGAAGGAGGGCAGCCAGAGCTGCATGGGAGAGAGCACAGGAGATTTATGGCAGCGCACACTTAACTAACCGTGCTGAATGCTGCTGAGAGTCAAGAGCCTGAATGAACAATGCACATAGATTTACTAACATGAGGTTATTGCAGCTGCTTTTAATAGGATGAGGGCAACCGCCAGACAGCACGGGTTGAGAGTGAGCAGAAGGTGAGCAAATGGAGAGATAGTGGGTGCAGACAGCTTTCCAGAAGTCTGGCTCCAAACAGAGAAAAGAGATGGGGGTGGGTAAAGGGATACACACGAGCAAGGTTAAATCAATCAATAGATCATCTAAATAATGACAGGTGAAGATATGGAAAGACTATCACATGCAACATGAAATACCTGAAGTATGTTATGTAAAATAAGCAAAGTATATGCATTAAAATGCATCCAACAGCCTTTCTGTTTTAGGGTTTTTCAACCTATTTTTAAGGTAACTCAATCTTTTTATTAAAGAAAGTTCCACTTATAGTCCCAACCTGTAAAACAGATGAAGTGGAGGTGGATCCTTTGGCACCTTCACGAAGCATTAGGCTCTACCCTGTACAAACCAATGTATTTGCAAAGGTTGTAGACAGCTGGCCCACTTATTATTAAATGGGTGTTCAGTAATGACTTCTTTCTTAAATGTATTTATTTGAGGGAACTTGTAAAGATACATAAAATACGAAAGAATAAAAGAGAGGAAGGAATCAGCACAAAGTTAGCTCTCAGAATAGCATACTCAGATCTACACTACCTGGATCTGTGCACCTTCTAGACAGGTGAAAATTTTGTCTCTAAGCTTCCCAGTAGCCAAAGCAAAGAGGACCACTCACAAGAATCACAGTGTATTTAAGTTAAGGTGCCCAGCTGTTCAGGAAAGTAGCTTTTCTTTTTTTAAGAGCTGGAGTTTCGCTCTGTCTCCCAGGCTGGAGGGCAGTGGCCTGATCATAGCTCACTGTAGCTTCGAACTCCTGAGCTCAAGTGATCCTCAGCCTCCTGAGTAGCTAGGACTATAGGTGTGCACCACCATGCCTGGCTAGGAAAGTGTGTGACCTTGGGCAAACTTATGCCTCAGTTTCCTCATCTCTAAACTAGATAGAGTTATGAAGATTAAATTGCATTATAACTACAAAGCACTTAGCATTGATAAATATAGATGAATACAATGCACTTATGCGCTGGCACAGAGTCTATGTAAGTATTTGCAAAATAAGTATAATCTGCTCTCAACCTGCCACACACTCCAGCCCCGCCTACCTTCATACTGCTATTAAACTGGGCCCAGGCTGCGGGGTTGCAGCAATCAAGGCCAGATTTTTCTATGGCTAATCAACTCAGGGGTTGCTAAGTCAGTTCTTTATCCATTTACACACCTGCCACTACACTCGAGGTTTCATTTTGGTCGAATGCAGTTTTAGAAGTGCCATCGAAACACATTTATACTATTATTATGAAAAGTACAATCTCTTCGGATGAATTCGTAACAGATAAGAAACTAGTTTAAGAAATGATTACTATTGATAAAGTTATAACAGACCAAATACTTTGGATACTAGAGAACACAGATATCACTAAATTACATTTTATTAAATTTAATTATTATATGACTTTTTTTTAATTCCCAATTTTGTTTGAAAGCTGATTTGAAGTGGCTTGACAAATACCACATAATGAGAGAAAATACTCCATCAGTGTGCCTTTAAGGACAGAGACACTTTTCAAAGCAAATCCTAACTCTGCAACAGATTGTACTAGGCTCTTTTCCAGATCAACCTACTAAATCAGTTTTATTATTTTTTGGTGAAGAAAGACTCAACAATAACCACCTTTATTCACCTACAGAAGCATATTCTAGAAACATCCTAGTGAGTGCTTACAAACAATGAGCTTTTCATGCCCCATGTAATCTTCCACAGAGGCCGTTACCAGGCTCTTCAGAAAGACTAAAAACACCAAAAGTGTTCATAAACACTCATATGCAGCTCTCTAATTTCTTTTGGGAATGGCTTCTGGGCTACAGTGTGCTGCCTACTTTGCAACCTGAAATATGGAGTAGTTTTGCTCATATAACTAGCTCTAGTTATAAAATTCTTGTCCAGAAATTGCCATTATGTATATGTAATTACAACTTTTAAAACCCACACTCCAATGCTATTACATAAAATATCTTGAACTAATGTTTAGTTTTGCTTCTTTTTTATGGTCTGATATATGGCAATGACTCATTGTAATGTAAAGCTAATATAACTCTGTACTCAAATAACATGTTGACTCATCTTCATGGTATGAGAAGAAAAGATACTTCCATCTCCTCCTTTGGGAGAAAATATCTTCAAGTTTTTCATTAGTCAAGGTGTTAAATGCATGAACAAATACAAAAAGCATAATCTTGTGGGCACTGTCATTTTGATAGGTCATCAGTTGGTTAAAAAAAAAAGTAAATGAAAGATCAAATTAACATCTTAAGTTCAAGTAGGAAAATTTTCTGAAAATGTTCCCTGAAGAAGGTATTTTTGCTCCAATGAAGGTAGGGGCTGTAAATTTTTCAGGTCTGTCCTCCCCATCACATCCACTACAGCACTACTGATAGGTGCTTGGTAACTCTTGAGCTAAATCGACTGTTAAGAATCGATAAAAATCTTGTTTTGGAGGCTTGACCTAAAAGCAAGCACATGGGCCTTGAAGTCAAGCACGCCTGGGTTCCAAATGTGTCTCTTTTGCTTATTTGCATATGACTGGGCAGCTTACTTATCGGATCATCTCCAGTCTTCTCGAGGAAATGAGAACAAGACCTACGTCTGTGGGCTGCTGGGAAGAAGAGTGATAATGGGTGCTGGGTGCCCAGGACAAAGAAAAGGCAGCTGTGATTATGAGGATTATAAGATAAAGTCTTGTCCATAATCATTAGAAAACGAGTTTTTCCCCTAACAATGCTGATCAACTCCTCTGTTTCTTTATTATTCTCTCTGTTAGTTGACACTTATTTCTGAAAACTTAGTTCAACCTCCTCATTTAGGGTAAAATATTGAACCCGATGGTCTCTTTCCGATGTTTGATGAGGGGCCCCAGAATGATTGTTCATTGTAAATATCAGGTAGGATTATTGAGCATATGTTTGTATAGAAAGTGTGAGAAACTGGGTTCAATGTGTATTGGACCCAACACACTCTAGAAGATGCTTTATTTGTTAATTTTTTCAAAAGCCGTGTTATCAGTTTGTCTCCTTTAGGTTGCCTGACTTCTTTCTTCTGCGAGTAGAATGCAGAAAACCTTTAAGTCAGCAAGCTTACTGCTCAGTTCCCGTAAGCAGAGTCGCCATACTGGCTGGACACACGGCACGCAGGAAGGAGCTCTTGCTTTATGAGGGGGTAAAGGGGCTTCAACCTGCCCAGGTGTCTAAGAGGCAGAGTCTTAGATAAGGGTGGATCATGCGAACAGGTGCCACACACACAAATCACAGGATTAGCCTCCGGATGTGAAGCGTGAAAAGAACTGCTCACCACCCACCAGCCTTGTCAGCGACAGCGCACGTGCGCGCACACTGGGCTCTTCGTGGGCCAACTATGGGGGCAGGACGCTAACAGGGGAGTCAGCAAACAGCTTCTGCATCCTCGAACTGGGTTGGGAGGATGAGAGGTTCAGAGGCAGCCAAGAGGGGAATATGTCCAGCTAGACAGGGGCGCGGACGGTTTCAGTTTAGGAAGGCTTTGTGCAATGTGAATGCGGGACGTTTGCTCGCACAACCGAGTCCCTCATTGCCTGACATATAGTTGCCGATTTACCTGTCATCAGAGAGCTAATGAAGTGTGGCAGCAGGTCCCGGTGCTGCCGCTCAGCGCAGAGAAGAACAACAGGTGCACCGTGAAGCCTTTGGAGCCTGTTTTCCCCATTGAGGCATTTCAAATATTTCTTGCACCATGGAACGTTGATAGTGTTTTGCAACCAAAGAAAGGAGATGCTTCTCCAGCTCAGAGCCCAATACTGGCAGTAAGGCTGCTTCCTGTGATCCTCCGCCGGACGGCATGTTGGCTGCTGGGCCTTTTCCTCCTTGTTTCATTACCATCTCCCGGAAATGACCTTGGGGCCTGGTTGTCTTTGCTACTGAAATAATGGGCCTTAGACCAGTAGCTTCAACACGCACAAACGTCACTCCCAATAACAGAGCTGGGGAGAGCTCTGGAAACCCAGTGGAACATTCGTCTGCCTCCACTGAGACAGGCCCTTAAGAAAGGCCAGGCTCCAGACCACACGCTTGCTTGGTACTGGGTCCCTAAAGGCCTCTCTTGCTGGTCCTGTGTTCCTTCCTTTAGGCCAGGCTGTTTGCACACCTATGACCCGGGGCTAACGCTGGGCCCATGTGTCGCCATGTGGGCTGTGGAAAGTTAAGTAGCCACCCACTTTTTTGGATCGTTTCCTAGTGTTCATGATTCCTGGCAACTGACAAGTGCTTCCAGGGACAGGACTTACAGTGGGGCGGAAGAGGGAGGAGAGGAAAGTGATGTGAATACTGCTGACACGGCGGAAAGGGCTGGGAGGGCCCTCCTGAATCAGCAGGAGTTCACCTTCCTTCCCGCCCGCTCGCCAGGCCCCAGTGCCGGGGTCAGCAGTTCATGCATAAGAAATCGGGATTCTTTGGAGCAATTCATGCTGCCAAATCCACACTGACAGTCCAGGCCAAATCCCCCTCCGTGTTTGAAGGTCACTCGCTCTGTGTCAAGCACACTTGACAGTTGCTCAAAGGGAAATGAGGGGATTGTTCTGTATAAATGAGTCAACTGGCCTTCAATTAGCACCACTTGAAATGAAACTTTCGATGCGATTCAGACAAGTTTGCATGGCTTTACTGAATGTTATCATAAATCACAATACGCACTGTGTATCTCTCAGTTCATGTACTGTGTCTGGTTTGTGGAACAAAATAATCTGGGCGTAATATAATCTAGGTAATTTCAGCAAGATTGGAGGCAACATGTTAAGAACACGCATTCACGTCTAGTGACCCGCAGTGAGGAAGGAGAGAAATGAACCTGTGCCAAGGTGGGAGGTAACCATGTCAGCCTCTTCCTTCCCCCATCCCAACCCTCTGGCCACCTTCTCTCTAGGGGTGGCCAGCCACCAGCCTCTCTGGGGGATGGGAGGGGGTGTGCAATTAGACACCCATGGCACTGTGGAGGCTGGCAGGGGGTTCGGGGCAGGCTAGGGTGTGGAGAGGTGCAGAGCGTGGTTCACCCCAACCAGGGCTAATGGCGGGTTGGCTGCACAGATGACTGGATAAATATTGGAAAATACATTCAGTTTGATGAAATATTTAAGATTTATTTGGGGAATCGGATGAGTCCATGCTGTGAGTGGTTAATAAAGAACCTATATATTATATGTTTAGACAAGACAGGATTGGGAAAAGTCTCTTTCATTTAAGAGAAAAGTGGGATTTTCCTGCCTTTTCCAGCTTGTGTTGTGAGTTCTCATGATACCACTGGAGAAAAACTCGTGGGATATCAACTGCTCTGTCTGGAGGCACAAGGCAAAGTTAACCTCAGAAACTCTTTCAACCCTTTTATAATCCACGTTAAATCCCTCCACTGATGAAACTGCTGGTTTGGCAGGGGAACTGGGAGCATTCACCAGATTCTCAAACACTTTAGCCACTTAGACATAAATTTTCAGTTCAAGTCAGGTTAGATGCTACAGGCATAAGGGGAGAAAAAGGTCATTACAGCCGGTGTCCCAGTAATCCCCAACACGTGCTCGGTAGGAGGGCAGGGAGAATAAATCCAACCTCAACTTCCGGAGAGAAGCCCAAAGCTCTACCAGACACCCCTTGAGGTCGGCTGTTGTGGCCTCCTGGTGGCCCTTCCACCTGGCTCAGTGGAAACCGACACACGCAGTCCTGGGGCCTACACACAGCCCAACCCAGGAAAGCGCTTCCTGCCAGATCCCTCCCCTATCCCAAGCTAGTACGCGCAAGACGTCTGGAAAAAGTAGAAATTATGTGTTCCTACCTCACGGCAGTTTGAGGGTTCATGGCCTACAGCGCACCATACTGAGAACCAGGACAGAGAGTCGGGTGTGTGTCATTTCCCTTCACTTCTGAGTCTGTGCTTGACCTTTTAGTCATCCTGCTCCAGGCTTCTGTGTCAGAAATTGATTCCCTGGATTGTACTAGATACTCAAAGAACATGTGTGTATATGTATATGTATGTGTGTTTGTGTATATTTGTGCATGTGTACATGTGTGTACATATGTGTGCATGTGTATGTGTCTCTATGTGAGTATATACATGTGTGCTTGTGTGTGCATGTGTATGTGGGTGCATGTGTGTATGTACATGTGTGTGCTTGTGTGTGCATTGTGTGTATGTGTATATGTGGCACATGCCTCTTTGTGTGAGTACCTGCTTTCACATGCTTGCAAGGGTATAGGGGAGCAAGTTGGCCATAGTGGTGCTGAGGAGGGGGCGCTCTAATCCCTCCCTGGTGTCTTGCTGCTGGAAGGAACAAGTCAGAGCCTGGGGAGGCCGAGGCTGAGACCCATCAGGGAATCTGAATGACACCCGGCAGGGCCAGCCTGCCCGTAGGAGAAAGATGAATTTCCTCCTAGCAAACTGGACTGTCTCGGACCAAGGGACGAGTATAGACACACACCCTAGTGTTCCCAGGGCACCTGGGGAGCATTGATCAGAGTCTATTTAGGTTCAGAACAAGGCACAGATTGTGGCTCCTTCGCCTAGACCAACATGGAAGAAAACTACGGAAATTGGGGATCATGGATCCGAGGAACTGACATACAAACCAAGTGAATTCTTGGGTGGACCAAAAGCTGCCGTGACCAGGCATGGGCCGTGCAGGGCCCAGGGGGTACAGCTCAGGGGCCAGGGAGGTGAGGCTGGGGGAGACCTTCTGAGTTTTGCTCTAGTCCCTCATCTACATTTTCTCACTAGGGTCTCAAAAAACAAGAGACAAGGCCAAAAAAAAAAAAAAAAAAGCAACTTATATAGACTATTTCAAGAATCAGTTGTCAAGCTTGGTGTATGCGGAGCTCTGTCAATAGCCAGGGACCCTGCACTCTGCCTGTGCCAGCCACCCACTCCCTGCTCACACCTCCGACCTGACACTGCCACCACGGCCTCAGCTCCAGGACCTCGGGTCTGGGCTCCCACTGTCGATCACCACTTCCCGGCTTCACCAGCTGTGACCACTGTGTGACAATGTGACCACTGTGTGACAATATGACTATGATGTGACAATGTGACCACTGTGCGACAATATGACCATGACAGGACAAGTCTTGAGCTTTATCAGGATCCACAATCCACCATCTTTGACCCCTTTTTTAGCTCACACCTCCAGCATCCTCACGTCCTTCTGTCCCCAGCAAAGAGCCCATCCCGCATCGCTGTGATTATCCCTATCTTGCACCCCAGATACCATCTAGCCTATCTCCAGCTTACTCACCTGCAAATGCCCCTGACCCTGGTTGAATCCTTCTCACACTCTAAGCCTGCACCCGAGCAGCCGGTGCGGCTGGAGACACACCCGCAATGTTGGTCAATACAGTCCAGAGGTCTTCCCATGTTTCCTTGGAAAACTCATCCCCTGACTCTCCCAGACACTCTCACAGCCTCTTCCTCTCCTCCAATCCCCCAGCATCCCTGCCTTCCCAGCTGCACACCTTGTTTCTTATTTGACTGAGATCATAGAAACATCCAGAAGGCATCGTCTCTTCTTCCCACCCGCAGACTCACCAATCTAGTCGAACGGCCTGCCTTCCCTATTTCCGCAAACTCACTAGAGCCAGCTCCCAGTCCTAGGTTGGGTCCCCAGCAGGTCCTAAGATGAGGGTTTGGGTAAAGCGATGTTTAAGGAAATGTTCCCCGGGGGAAACGAGGAAAGGGGCGGAGAGTGAGCAGGGGAAGAGAAGCCGCCAAGCAAGAGAGGGAGTTCAGACAAAACCCCTCGAAGCATAGCTTTAGTTCGATCCTGCAGAACTCTGGAGTGTCACTGCCACCTGGGATTTGTCCTGCTGCAGGCCAGGCCCCGGACTGCCACTGTCCTGTGCTTATCAGCCCCTGTCAAGGGCCGCCCAGGGGCAGGCAAACTCCCTGGAGCTCCCAGCTCTGCAGGGCAGCACGGGGGCCTGAGCGCCGGAGCGTGGGGTCTGAAGGACGGCAGGCAGGGGCCTTCGGAAGCAAGAGCACCAAAACTATAGCGATGTGTGATAATTAGATTATGGAATATGCTGTAACACGGTAGGTTATGGAAAAAGAAGTAGAGGAGGAGAGACTGGAGGTGTGGGGCTTGGGAGAGGAGGCAGGGTGTTCAGGAGAGGCCTCGTTAAGAAGGCGAAATCTGGGTGAAGACAAGAATGAGGCGAAGGAGCTAATGAGGGCACCGCTAGAGCCAAACTCCGCGGGCACTGGTGCGTCTGGCGACAGGGTGACTGGCTCACCGGTTCACCTGGGACTTTCCCCAGGTTTAGCACCAGCAGGTTCCACGTGTAGCATTTTGGCCGGTGTTGCTGGAGAAGTCAGAGAAGGAAGAAGTAGGAGATGGTTTAGAGGGAGGGTGGCCAGACCAGGTAGGGCCGTGGGGAATATTTAAAGAATTTGGCCCTGAGCAAAACGCAGAGCAGAGGACTGACTGATCTGCATCTCACCGCTTCTCCTCGCCGTCTCCCCACCTGCTTTATCTTCTCAGCACTTACTTCTATGTCTCTTGGCTTGTTTATTTTCTGATTTCCTAATTAGGATACAGGCTTCATGAGGATGGGAGCCGTTTGTGCTGTGTTCATTTCTATATTTGAAATGCTGAGGACGGTACCTGGTGAGTAGTGAGGCCTTAATGAATTTTGGTTAAAGTGAAAGAATGGGTGGATCTGGGTCAGATCCAGAGATCTGTCTGGACTGTCCCCACCAACCCCCACCCCCACAAGGGCCAGTAGCCAGTGCCCCAGGAGCTCTTTTGTCCTTGTGACTCGGAGATAGCAGGACTCCACGGCACCCGGCACATTGGTTTGCCCTCCAAAAGCATCCATCTTGGTAGGGTGATTTTTTTATGAGCAGTATCTTTACGGACACAGTTGCCCTCTCTTGTCCAATGCCCTTGGTGGCCAGATTTGAGTCATTCTCAGTTATAATTGCAGCATAGATTTGTTCTTAAAGAAACATCAAATTCACCAAAATCCTCAAAATGGTTGTGCATGAAACTCATATTTGAAGCTCCTAGCAGGATACATACTCTTCCGAGATGCCTGCGGGGAAAACATACAAGATCAATTGTATGTTTGAATTTCAAAAATCAAACAGAAGTCAAATGTTGAGATACATTGTGCCAGTGGGTCTAAAACCCTAAAAGAACATTTCTTTTCCCAAAATGAACAGAAAATACGTTTCTAGCCACATTTCTTCAGTCCTTAAATAGCCAAAGCGCTGGATGTCTGTCAGAGGCCCTGCTGCTTAGGCAATGGAAATGGTGCCCTGGGGACTTCGGTGGCAGGTTATTAGCCGCATCCCCCGTGGATCCCGCGGGAGACACACCAAGGAAAACAGGGTGATCATTTCAGTCACTTAGTCTCCAGTGTGTCTTTACTTCTTTAGTAAAATTTGCCCACATTTTACGTTTACCACCCAAATATTAATTCTACCTTAATTGTCCAATTGCACTATTATTTTCATATTATTTTTTTTTTCATTTTAAAATTAGTGCATATGCGTTGTAAACTTCCTTTTATTTGCTTGCCTGGATCCATCCTGCTCCTTCTCACCACAGCGCAAGGGTAGAAGGTTCAAGAAGGAACTTCTCCATTCGTTCATACTGATGATGTTGTTTATAGACATTCCATCTGATTTGGGCCTGTGGCCTTTTCTTATACTTAATACTTAGGAAAGTCGCACGCTCGTGTTATTTGGGAGGTGTGAGGACAAAGCGGTAGCATTGTCATGGAAGCTGGCTGACACACATCAGGCATGCCAGGCCTGACACATGAAACCAGAATCCCATGCCATCGACATAAAAGAGTAATAATAAATTCTAGTCTTCAAGACTAGTTAAAACCCACACGTATGTAAAATAAAAATAGCAAGCACATAGTATTTAGTACACGCCAGGCTCTCTTCTAAGTGCTTTATATTAACTCCTTTAACCGCACAATAGCTCTATGAGGTAAACACAATTCTCTCCACTTGACAGATGATAAAACTGAGGCACAGAGAGGTGAGTAACTCGCCCCAGGTCACACAGCTCCCAGGTGGCCCAGCTGGGATTCAAACCTGTAGATCTGGCTTGGGAGCCTGTGCTCTTAACGCCACATGTCGTGAATGGCACCCTACTGACCGTGACTCAGCTTTCTGAATGGCACCCTACTGACCGTGACTCAGCTTTCCGATGCAGCACTTTCCTGTCTCACAGTGGGGTGCTGGGCGCTGGTTCCGTTCTGGTCATGCTGTGGGTGTCCAGTTCGGTCCAGAAGCCACACGCTTTTGCAGCCTCCTGCGGCAGCACCGGACAGATAAGTCCCCTCCATAATTCAGGAAGCCGTAAAAGCAAAGGGAAATGTGTTGTTCTGGCCACGTTTAAGTTCTCTGGTATTCTGCCTTTTCGTTTTGTTTGTTGTTGAATTTTTTTTGCCCTTATCTCTGCTCTCTGGTTGGTGTAGACAAGCCCCAGGTTTTCCTCTATTTAAAACATTCTGGATGTTAAGTTAGTAAACAATTTAGGTGAAGGAACATATGTTAAGGAAGTGGAAACAGCTGGTGCTGGGGAGGCTGGCGGCTGGCCTGGGCTGCAACCCGGCCTGGATATCCCTCTCCTGCTCCTGCGGGATCTGCGGCCTCCCCTTCCTCCCCTCCCTCCCCTCCCTCCTCTCCCTCCTTCCTCCATCTCATTCCCTCCTCTGCTGGTGCTTCCATGTTGAGAAACACGAAGTCTTCCTTCCCAAACTCGCTCCCCCTCCTTCCTCTTCTTTTTTGGAGGTGGTGGCTGTGACCACTGTGTTTGCCACAAACCCCCCAGGACACACACTCAGCGGGAAGGAGTGGGCTCTGCGGCCTGTGAAGTCCGAGGCCTGGACGGGCGGCTACCTGCAATCTCGATCTGGGGAAACCACGGCGGATGGCAGGGGCTGCAGGGCTGGGACCCCAGGGGGGAAGCCCAGTGAGGGGCTACTGCTCAGGCAATGGGGACAGAGGGCTAGGGGAAGCTCCTTGAAGGCAGCACATTCTCAGCTGGAATCATGACGGCGTGGAACCAAACGAAATGATTCCCTTTTCATTAATAGCAACAGTGATAATAATGCAGTAGTAGCAAACACTTAAGTAGCACCTACCCCCTTCCAGGTACTAGCCTAAATCCTTTACATATATTAACTCTTTTTCTCATCATAACAGCCCTTTGAAGTATGTATGTATGTATTATTATTAACTGTTTTACAAATGAGGAAACAGAGACACAGAGAGGTTATGTAACTTGCCCAACGCCACACAGCCAATAAGTAACAGAGCTGGGACTCGAACTCAGGCAATCTGGCCAGAGTTTGAGCAGCAGTTTTAAGAGCTCATTCTGGCCGGGCGCGGTGGCTCACACCTGTAATCCTAGCACTCTGGGAGCCTGAGGTGGGTGGACTTCTCAAGGTCAGGAGTTCGAAACCCCGTCTCTACTAAAAATAGAAAGAAATTAATTGGCCAACTAAATATATATATAGAAAAAAATGAGCCGGGCATGGTGGTGCATGCCTGTAGTCCCAGCTACTCGGGAGGCTGAGGCAGAAGGATTGCTTGAGCCCAGGACTTTGAGGTTGACGCCATGGCACTCACTATAGCCTGGGCAACGGAGTGAGACTGTGTCTTAAAAAAAAAAAAAAAAAAAGAGCTCATTCTTAAGCCTCACTTAACGATCTAGGAAAAAGAAGCAACCTGAACAAATCGTCATGTCTTTTCCATATGAGTGCTCGTGTGTGACAGAGGCAGTAGCAGTGCACAACGGGATCTCGATGTTCTCTAATTCTTCTGACAACTTCACATGTGATCATGTGGCTGGATGCAGCCTGTGTTGGTGAGCACATTTTAGCTACATGTGTGTTTCCTCTGAGTGGTCTGCTAGCCTTAGATGAGCAAGAATACTGGAAAAGCAAGTTACCTATTCATTTATTCAACTGTTTATTGTCTACAACGGGTCAGACACTGGGCTAGACAGTAAGGACGCTGAAAAGGAAAAATTTGGTCTGGTTGAGAAGACAACCGAGTAAACATGAAGTGTAAGAAGAGCCATAAAACTAGATAAGCTTTATATAGGAAGGATGCACAGAATCTCTTCCACCTCTCTGGCAGGACACAGCTGAGCTGGGAAAGGATGATTATCAGGGCCTTTTTTGGGAGGAGATGGTATTTGCAACTTGTTCTAGAGGACGAGCAGGCACTGGTTAGTGACCATAGGAGCTTTTCTTCTCTCAGGATGGAGCACCAGGGCATGCCGTGGGCCTCGTGGCCACACGTGTGATTGATCTAGTGCTTCCTCTCTTGTTGTCTGCACCATGGGTTAATCGATGTGTTAATTTTTCTCGTCTGATCCAAACCCCCCAATGTGGCAAGTTCAAAGTGCACGAGGCAGCGTTATGCAATGCTCTCCAATGTTAGCTAACGAGAAACTCCTAGTGACGCCTATATGGACTGAATTATATCCCTCAAATTCCTACGTTGTAGTCCTAACACCCAGTACCACAAAATGGGACTGCATTTGGAGGTAGGGTCTTTAAAGAGGTAATTAAATTGAGATGAGGTCATTAGGGTGGGCCCTATTCCAATATTATTGGGTTTCTTATAAGAAGAGATTAGGACACAGACACATACAAAGGGAAGAACACATGAAAACACAGGAAGAAGACAGCCATCTGCAAGCCAAGCGGGGGACAATCGGAATAAAACCAACCCTGCCAACACTTTGGTCTTGGACTTCCAGCCTTCAAAACTGTGAATAAATAAGTTTCTGCTGTTCAAACCATCCGGTCTGTGTTATTGGTTATGGCAGCCCTGGGAAACCCATCCACTGCCTTACCCTTAATAGCCTGTGCTGAACGAACGTGTCCTTCCGTGGATCAACGTCGGGGAGAAACACCCGCTTGAAAGGACCAAGGTGGGCAAATGGGAGATTCAGAGAAAAGACTGTCACAGCTCCTTGTCTTAAGGAGCTCTGTGACCTAAAGCAGTGCACGGAAAGGGGACGTCTCCCAGCAGACCTGGCCTCCTGGCACCATGCAACATCTAGAATGCGATATACATGGCCTTCTTCTGAGCGCATACTTGGCCAAAAGTTACAGCAAGAAGAGCGTTCCAAACGCATAGGCACAGCACATGTGTACGTCAGACTCGGGATTTCATGTGCAGAAGGATTCCAAACCCTGCAACATGCACACAAGTTACATTGGGCTGATGAGCTTTAATATCACATTCTGTCAAAATATTTTCTTCCAGAGCAGGACTATAATTTACTTAGGAAGAGCAGATGAATGAGCACTTGGAATCCTAGACGCTTGCTAACGCAGTGTTTGTGAGGTAATCCTGAGCAAATTGAATAGCTAAGTCAGCTGAGACTCTTTCTCTGAAACAGTAAAAGAGAACATTGTGCTATTTTTCCTAATCTCGCATGATTTTGAAGTTGATTATAAACCATCCCCCCCAACACTCCCCATTTATTTCTAGTAATAAAAAATAAGCAGATGGGACAGTGCTGCTTATTAGCTAGAAATCCCTTGTAATTGCAGTGGTAATAGAATTTATCTTCCAAACTAGCACATGTTGCAGAGTAAAAGAAGGCACTACTAAAAATTACGCCAGGACGAAGTCAGCATCCAGGGTTGTTCTAAGCAAACATAAAATCATCGTACTAGACACACAAATGTTTTTACCCTACTCACAGCTGTCATTGAGGAATCATCCAGTGCATTGTCTCATTATCAAATCTTAAAATTTACAAGCACGTTTTTTTTTTCTTTAGACAAAACCATTTGGATATGCATTTTTGGCATTTTCTAAAGCTTTGCCACGTGAAGAACTGCAAGTTTGGGTACCCACATCTGGATGCTTAGACTGAGCTGCAATTCTCCTGATTTACATAATCATAATTATGTAATCTGGTTTCATAAAATTGAGGAAACAGCAATTACCCATGTCCAAAAATGAGGAGGGGTGCAGGTAGAACGTGCCTAGTCTGAAGCCCCCTGCAGGGCTGCTTCCATGATTCAGCTCTGAAGTATTAACACGTGAGCCTAGGATTTGGTCAGAATAAGCACAGTGACAAAAAAATGAAAGATGAACATTATCTATAAGATTGGAACCTACAGTGTCAAGATTCTTAGAGAAAAGTGGAACATTAAGGTCCCGGTTGAGAAATGAAAACATGAAGAAGCATCAACGGTCATCCTAACAACTTTCTCATTAGCTATAGATTCACTGGCAATGACTTTTAGGATATAACTCTGGAGTTTGGTCTTCTTTCATGAATATCTACTATATAATCAATAGAAGTTTATCTTAAAAGTTGGAAATTATACTTTTCACCCACAGGAACGGCAAAAAATTTAAAAGTGCAGTAATAACTGGTGATATGGAGGCCATCAGGAAATGGACATTTAAGTGTTGTTGGTAGAAGTATGAACTGCTACCATTTCTTTTAAGTAAAGTTTTTATTGAGGTGGGTTCACTTACGATAAAACGTACCCATTCGAAGTGTCCAGTTTGACGAGTTTGACTAATACACACCCATGAATCACTGCAGTCATGGAGAACGTTCCTATCCCTCCCCAAATATTCCTTGTCTCCCATTCTATTTAGTAGTTATTTTCCCCAATCTTCTCCACCCCAGGCAGCCGTTAATCTGTTTTCTGTCACCATGGAGTAAATCCATGGTTTCTAGGATTGCATGTAAATGGAATCATATGGACATATTCTTCTGTGTCTGGCGGTTTTCACTGAGCATCTCACTGTCACGTGTCTGAGATTCATTCGCGCCACTGCGTGTATCAGAGGGTCACTCTTTCTCCCGGCGAGCAGTAGCCTGTTGTATAGAGACCCCACGGTGTGTTCCTCCCCTCACCTGCTGCTGGACACTGGGCTGTGTCCAGTCCTTGAATATTACGAACAGGGCCGCTGTGAATGTTTGTGTACAAGTCTTTGTGTGGATACAGGTTTTCATTTAGTTTTACAGTTAGTTCTACATTTAGTTCTAGGATCCACTTTGATATGATTTTTGTATATGTTGTGAAATAATAGTCGAAGTTCAATTTCTTGCAGTCGTACTATTTTTTATTAATAGACTTTTTAAAGAACAGTTTTAGATTTACAGAAAATTTAAGCAAATAGTAAAGACAGTCCTCATATATTAATATTTCACACCCAGTTTCTGGTGTAATTAACATCTTACATTAGTATGTACATTTGTTGTAGTTAATAGATCAATATCGGCACATGGTTATTAAGTCCAGAATTCATTCAGATATCCTGAATTTTTACCTAATGTCTTTTTTCTGCTCCAGGATCCTATCCACCCCATTATATGTCCTTGTCACGTCTCCTTAGTCTCCCCTTGGCTGTGATCATTTTCCAGACTTTTGTGTTTTTCATAACCTTGACAGTTTTGAGGAGAAACTAGTCAGGTATTTTGTAGACTGCCCCTAAATTTGGATTTGGCTGATGTTTTTCTCATGGTGAGACAGGAGTTAATGTGTTTTGTGGAGGAAGACCACAGAAGTAAAATGTCATTTTCGTCACATCCATATGAAGGTGACATGATCCGTGTGATCTATGACTGTTGCTGTTACCTGGGCCACCTGGCTGAAATTGCCTGTCAGGTTCTGCCCTGTGCAGGGAAGCTTCTGCCTCCCCTTCCACACTGTGCTCTTTGGAAGGCAGCCGCTGTGCACAGCCCACACTTGAGGAGTGGAGGGTTATTCTTCCTCTCTTTAGCCTCGAGTATCCACATAGCTTGTTTGGAAGTCTTCTGCATAGGAAATTTGTCTCTTCTCTCCCTCATTTGTTAATTCATTCAGTCACTTGTTTATATCAACATAGACTTATGAACATTTATGCTTTGGATTATAATCTTATACTACCTCTTTTTTTTTTTTTTTGCTCAAATGTGTTTTCCTGCTCAGCTTTGGCTATTGGAAACTCTTTCAATTCACTCCTGTGTCCCTTTGACACATCCCATCAATGTGGGGTTATTCTTTTGACTTTTTAAAAATATGGATTTCCAGTTGTTTCGGGACTAATTTTGGAAAAACGATCACTTCTTCCATTGGTCCCTCTGACACCGTGGCACCTTTGTGGGAAAGCAGTTGAGCATATATGTGGTCGCCATGTCTTTCTCAGGCCATGAATAACATTTGTATCCATTTACCCCCAAACTGGAAAGAGCAATAGCAAGAGACACCCCAGAGGATCACCTGATGGTTATGTGCTTTTTCCCTGCCCCGATCTCCTCCTGGTGATCAAGACCAATTGCTTCTGTTAATGTGTCAACTCCTGTTCTTGTCGTCTGATCTCTGGGAACAAGGAACCTGAAACAGCAGGTTGATTGCCCTCATATAAAATGTAAAGGGACTCTCACTGGTCCCCTGACGGAAATGTTCTCCTTCTAACAGCCAAGACCCCTAGAACACAGAGCCTAAAATCTTTGTAATGGGAAGCACAAATTCCTGACGGGTTCCTGAGATAATGATAAATGGGTCACTCCTACATCTACCTGTTGGTTTCTGGATCTTTTATTTAAACTTTTGGGGAGACAGCAGCATATAAGGGCTGTTGATTTAGGATGTCGTACTGAATCCTGGAGGATTCATTCCTTCAGAGTGTCACCTCTAAGTTGGCACTGCAGCTCTGCCTCTGAGAATGTTCCATCATTATATCAGACCAGCAGCTTCCGGGTGGTGTTCTGTGATAGGACCAGTGGATCCTATGGTCTTGCATTCACTATCCCACATTCTTTGCTGTAGAGCATGTCCTTTGGTCTCAAGTGAAGTTATGTGAGATTCCGTGGCATGCATGTCCTCTGTTAGCGGTACAGGTAGAAATCCTGGGAGTAGAAATGCAAACTCATACATGGGTTGTGTGTAAATCCCAGTCAAGATCAATTATTGCCCCTTCCAGTGTAATCGACTTGTCACCCAGTTGAAGGATAATATTACATCCGAGACTCAGGGTGGCTCTCTTGCTCGCAGGTTGGATGTCCAGCAGTCCGCTAGCCCGATCAGCCTCGGTGGATGTGAGCCTGTGCTAATGTACCGATGCATATTTTCCATCCAGCCATCACGGTGACTCTGTCCACGGACCCATTATCCCAATGCCAGAGCTGGCGATCTCAGGGCGTGGCTGACACCAGCTGGCTTGGTCATTTTGCCTGTGTGGTCGCTTAGGGCCTTTTCCACGGGGGGCTCACTCCCATAGGTCCATCCACATACCTCTCCCAGGACCCCAGGGTCTTCCAAACTTTCACTTTTTAGACCTTGGATCAACCAGCAGATGCATTTTCCGCTGCTCGAGAGTCCATTTATCTTCACATCTCAGGCCACTTCCCTTTCACAGAAAGCTGAAGACCGGGTCCACTGCCCAGGGATCTGCTAGTTGGGAAGATTTCCCCTCACTCCTGTTTTTTAGGGCTATCCTGAGTGGGGCAAAGGTGCATCTGCTGTGCAACTGTGGCAGGTACCCACAACATATCAAGCCAAAACACCTCTAAATAAAACTCAGGAGTTTTCTCCTTCACCACCTGGCCATAAGGACCCCTCCCTCTGCACACGCACTCCCGCACCGTAAGCCCCAGCTCAGGGAGAGACACGTGAGTGGCAGCAGTGGCTGGCCAGGGGTCTGGGCCGCCTGCTCGTGCAGCTTCCTTACACCCTTCGGCCCTGCTCCTCCCCACCCTGAATGTACTACTCCATCCTACGGTGGATTGCCATTTTAGGAGCTTCCAAATGACTGTCTCATCAGGTGGAGTGGGTGCCGTGTGCTGGAATGAGCTGCCCAGAGCTGACTGCAGGCCCGAAGCACTCATCCCCGTGGCTGCCAGAAGTGTGGGCTGCTGAAGTCTCACAGCCAGGTCCAACCATCATTGTTTCCAGACTGTTCTGTGCACTCTCAATCCTTTACTCCTTTGCACTTTCTATTCTTTGTCTGGGATAGTTCCTTCTCTTCGTATGCCTAGAAAAAGTCTATTCATCCTGCAAGACTTCCTTAGATGTCTCTTCTCACCCCAGGTAGTATCAACCACTTCCTTCTGTGTGTCCAGAGCATTTTGTTCCCAATGTGAGTCTAGGACATAAAGAGTTCTGCATAGCGTCTCCTGGCTGTTCATGTCCTCGGCTCCCTGCCAGACTGAGCATTGCCTCACGTTCAGGCCGTGTCTCATTCGTCTTCATGTCACCAGAGGTTTGCATGGAGCCCAACACAGGTAGGCATTCAAGGAATGATTATTGAATTACATTTTGTATTTAACCGAATCTTCTTCTGATGTAAAGAAAGGAAAAAACAACCCAGGCTGAGCTGCATACATTTGTTTTTTCATAAAACCTGTGTTTGCCATCACATAACATTGGGCCCAAAGAA
Source organism: Lepilemur ruficaudatus (assembly GCA_963574885.1). Taxonomy (NCBI): domain Eukaryota; kingdom Metazoa; phylum Chordata; class Mammalia; order Primates; family Lepilemuridae; genus Lepilemur; species Lepilemur ruficaudatus. The sequence goes on from CAUYRT010103931.1 coordinate 38,656, forward strand.
TACTTCAGTGCTGCTATCACTTGTCATTCTGAATTTTGAAAAATGAAACTGTCATAAACCTAAACCTTTTCTTTTTCCTTCCATCCCAGTTGGAACCTTTTAACAAGGAATGCAATCCAATGGCTTTACAAACTGTTTAATTGTGCGTGTGTGTGTGTGCACATGCATGTGTGTAGGTGTGAATTTGTGTTTGGAAACTCCCAGATACTCTTCGACTCATTCACCTTTTGTCTTCAAAGCATTGATCTCCTAACAATTAAAGCAACCAAATAGTGCTGAGAGCAAAGATGTTTCTCTTTATATAGTTTCAAAATTACAACCCGGTTTGTAGTATAGTTTAACACAAACCTTATTTCTTTTTAAATTTTCATTGGGCAATAAACTATATACTGTCATGAAAGACTATGAGTTTGACATGTGTTTACACCTTCTCAGGTGCACACATTCTGGGGAAGGATTCCCAGTGCAAAGTTCCCAGCACTTGGCCATTATTTTAATGTGAACCATGGATGGACATATGCACATCATTTGCCTATGTCTGTATAATGGACCAACCATGTGCATTTTAGATAAGAAATGAGATATTTATCCAAGCTAGAAAATCACACACTATATTAGTTATAGCGAACGCACCACTAACTTTACCATCCCCAATCACAGTGGCTTAAACATGGCAGAGGAGCACAGAGTCACGTCCCTCTCATGCCAGAGTCTGGGTGTAGAGCTGTTCTGGGCTTTCACAGAAGCCCCAGGATCACCTGGGCCCAGGTGCCTCCAGCTTTCTGTTCCACCAGCCTGAGGGGCTGGTCCTCATTCTCAGGGTCCAACATGGAGCACAGCCGCTGTATCTACATGATGATGCCGTTGGATAAAGGAGAGAAAAGGGGACTCCATTCTCCCCGCTTCCCTTTAGAGACCTGTCCTGGAACTTGTGGACATCACTTTCTCTCATATTCCATGGTTTAGAACTTAGTCCTGTGGCCACAAACAGCTGCAGCTGACTCCAGGAAATAGAGTCTATATTTAGAATGGCCGCGTGCCCAGCTAAGCATTGATGGTCCTATTACTGAAGAAAAAGGAGAAAACATACATTGGGGACCATTGACATCTCTGCCACATGCATACATACCAAAGAGAAAACACAATGCTCAGATGACATTTTGCAAAATAAAAAATTGGACGAGTCCAGCTTTGGGGAAGCTGTCTTTGTCTTCATTTCTTCCACTTGCCCTGGTAAGTCTCTCCCTTCCATTTCCTGTTTTCGTGCCTGAGGCCATGTGTTCATCAGAGCCTCTATGGCTTGGCTTGGCAGGCTCGCTCCACAGAGGGCCTCCGTGCTGGCTTTGCTTATTGAGGAATGCATCTAATTTGCCCTGCATGAGCTCAACTCTGAGCATTGGACTCATTTGGCAATGATAATTTATTTATAAATAATCATTAACCTTTTGTTACATGTTTTGCTTTGCATTTTGTTTGCTAAAATTAAAACATGGATTTTTCTGAGCATTTATAAAAAATAACACTATTAAGTTGAGAAAAAGAATGAGGGACATAAGTTGGGGGTAGAAATTGAAGTTAAAAATTAATTAAATTGTTCTCTTGGCATTGCTTCAACTGCCCAGGGTAGCGGAATTTCCCATGTAATTCTCCTTCGACCTGGAATGTTCATCACTCTCATAAACCACAGCAAAGCCAAAAGTTTTTTTTTTGTAGGGAAGACTGCTATAAGCTTAACATTATCCTTGGTGCTGCAGGAGATAAAAAAAAAAAATTACAGCTGGGACTTCAGGGGCATAGCTTAATATGATAGGAAGTAGACAAGGATATGGGATTAGGTAGGATCAGATAGGCTTTGCTGCAGTGACAAACAAATTGGGAAATCTCAGTGACTTAACATAATAAACATTCATTTCTTACCTTTCATTCTGAGGCAGGTCTGATAGCCACTATCTGTCTTATAGTACTGCTGTCTGGAACTCATGTCCTTTGAAATTGCCATGCAAGGACAAGCAGGACTAGGCAGGATGATTTTAAGGCCCAGGCCTGGAAGTTTCTTTTGCATAGACCAGGGTTTGGTCATATGGCAAGAACTGAATTGCAAGGTGGTCTGAGGCTAAAAGCCTGGTCTCCCTGTGTGCACAAGGACAGGCAATGGTGTGGTGAACACATGTGGCATCTCCATCACACCCAGGTTTGACTCCCAGTTCTCTTGCTTTTTTGTCTTTATGATCATGGGCACTTTACACAGTTTTTCAACCTCAGTTGTCTTATGTGTAAAATACACATAATAACTGTTTGGGTAAAAGTTACATGCTCAGCATTTAGGTATTCATGAAATGTAATTCCCTTCCTTTTATTAGAGGCACCCACGGTCTTGGAGATAGTACTTAATATACCTGCAAAAACTAGAAGCATCACCAAATGTGTCCTGAAGGCCACATGCCTCCAAAGCACCTGGGAGTGGTAATTAAGATGAAAATTTCTCTCCCCTCCCACCAGACAACAGGTCTGAAATGGGGATCTCAGGGCTGGGCCTTGGAACCTTCATTTTATATTCTCTTCCCAAATGATTTTTTTAAATTGTGGCAAAATACACATAACAGAAAATTTACCGTCTTAACCATTTTTAAGTATACAGTTCAACAGCGTTAAGTACATTCACATTGTTGTGCAACCGATCTCCAGAACTCTTTTCATCTTGCAAAGCGGAGACTCTACTTATCAAAACACTCCCATCGCCCTCCCCCAGCCCCTGAAAACACCATTCATTCTACTTTGTGTCTCTACAAATTTGACTCCTCTAGATACCCCATGTAGGTGGAATCATGCAGTATTTGTCCTTCTGTAACTGACTTATGTCAAAAAGAATAATGTCCTCAAGGATCATCCATGTTCTAGCATGTGTCAGAATTTACTTTTCCTTAAAGGCTGAATAATATTGCATTGTCTATATCAAACTAGCATCTTCCACAACACTTGGCAAAGTTTGAGACCAGTCTGATCAACATAGTGAGATCCCATCTCTACAGAAAGATTGTAAATGTTTTAAAAAATTAGACGGTCATTGTGGTGCTCGCCTATAGTCCTAGCTATTCAGGTGGCTGAGGCAAGAGGATCACTTGAGCCCAGGAGTTTGTGGCTGCAGTGAGCTATGATCACACTACTGCACTCATTCCAGTCTGGGCAACAAAGCAAGACCCTGTCTCTAAAAAAATAAAATAAAATAAAAATAAAAAATTAAGTACAATCATGAGCTGCATTACAACATTTTGGTCAAGGATGGCCCACATGTACAATAGTGGTCCCATAAGATTACAATATTGTATTTTTACTGTATTTTACCTTTTGTATGTTTAGATATGTTTAGATACACAAATATCCATTGTGTTACCATTGTGTACAGTATTCAGTGCAGTACCATGCTGTACAGGTTTGTAGCCTAGGTGTGTAGCAGGCTACACCTTCTAAGTTTGTGTTAAGTATACTCTATGCTGCTCCCGCCATGACAAAATTGCCTGATGTGGCATTTCTCAGAACGTAGCCCAATGGCTAAGCAACGCATGACTGTACCTAAATTATATTAGCCCTCAATGTGACTTCAAAGCCTTTACCTTTTTATCATTCCAATTTCCCTTCCCCTTCTAAATTGTTTCTCCCAAAGAAAGCACTTTGATTATGTTGTCTTCAAATAACCTCGTGTAGAAATTGAGCCATTAAAATAGGCACCTTGGACACCCACAATAACTTCTTTGTTGGTTTGCTTGTTTGTTCATTTTGTTTTGAAGTCTTTCTTTGGTATACAACACTTGAGATGAATAAATAGGGAAATTCAAAAGATGGACCCACACCCATGCATCTCCTCCCATAATGAATAATAAAATCAGGCCCCCATTTTTCATAGAGAGACACATATGAGCACCAAAGCCCGGCTAAAGCATATATGTGTTCATTTATCCCGCCTTGCTGGTCTGAACACATTTTCATTGGGAAACAGAATTCTTTTTAAATATACAGTCTTTGCGTAACACCACCAAAGAAACAACTATTTGAAACCTGTCAACTTGGCCAATGTCTCCCCAGTCCTCCCATGCTTTGTTGCTAAGGCCCAGGCCTGCCATTGGCCCCATCTAACAAATCCTGTCTAGTTTTCCCCACATAAATTTTCTGCTCTAGTTAGTTCCACCTCTTACCTCATGAACAAGACTTAGTCCTGCCTCCCTTCACATCGCAGGTGGAAAGGCAGTCGCATGAGGTTGACCTGTGGCCCCAACATGTGTTTGTTTATTTTCTTTCTTTCTTTTTTTTTTTTTAGAGACAAGGTCTTGCCTGTCGCTGGAGTGCAATGGTGTGATCATAGCTCACTGAAGCCGCTAACTCCTGGGCTCAAGTGATCCTCCTGCCTCAGCCTTCTGAGAAGCTGGGACTACAGGTGTGTGCCACCATGCCTGACTACTTTTTCTATTTTTTGCAGAGATGGGGTCTCACTATGTTGCCCGGGCTGGTCTCAAACTCCCAACTTCAAGTGACCCTCCTGCCTTGGCCTCCAAAAGTACTAGGATTACAGATGTGAGCCACCATGCCCAGCCTGTTGTATTTTTTTTTAGTTGACAGATAATACTGTACATATTCATGGGTTAAATAGTGATGTTTTGACACATACAATGTACAGTGATCAGATCAGGGTAATTAGCATATCCATCACCTCAAACAGTCATCATTGTTTTGTGTTGGGTGGAACATTCGATATCTTCCTTCTAGCAATCTGAAACTGTATGTCACCGTTAACTAGAGTCATACTACAGTGGTATAGCACACTAGAACTCATTCCTCCTATCTAGCTGTAATTTCGTTTCCTTTAACAAATCCCTCCATATCCCCCCTTCCCCCACCCTTCCGAGCCTCTAGTATTCTCTGTTCTACTTTCTACTTCTATGAGATCAACTGCTGTTTTTAGCTTCCACATGTGAGTGAGAGCACTCTGTGTTCAACTTTCTGTTCCTGGCTTATTTCATTTAACAGGACGTCCTCCAGTTCCATCCATGTTGCCACAAGAGACAGGGTTTCGTTCTTTTTTCACGGCTGAGTAGTATTCCACTGCCAACCCCTGTTTAGTGTGGCCTTTGTGTCGAGCCCACACAGGACCTTACGGTGCGAAGCCTGGAAGCCGTGGCAGCAGCCTGGCCTGCTTCCCCCCGTCCAGTAACTTCTCCTCCCCTCAGGCTGCTGAGTTGGAGACCTTTGCTCTCTACTTATTTTCAGAATCCTCCACTTGCGTGGTCTACCCTTCTCCCCCTCTTACCTCTCCCCCGAATTCTAAGTGTCCTTCGAGATACTGCTGCGCTCACCAGCTTCCTGTTGTCAGCCCTCGGAGTCTTGGGCACCATTCCAGCTCATCTTTACTGGGAGTAGCCGTGGTGGCCCTGGACTAGTTTTCCCATTTGTTCTTGTCACAGATCTTTCTTGGCTTGTAGCAACTGCTGGCTTCCTCTCAGGGACAACCAATCTTTACACATTTCGACATAAGTAGCCACGCAAATGTGAGAAGCCTCTTTAAATTCCTTGAACTCACAAGGTGAATATAAATGGATATAATTACAAACATAAGACCACTATCATTCTATCATTGTCTTCCTAACAGTGATTTCTAGTGGTGATAAGTGGTCCGGGGCCATCTACCTATCCTGCCTGGCTCTGTGGGAACCAAGGTGCACACTGGAGTTTGTAGCCAAAGGATTTGGTTTTGAATTGAGCTGCTAAATGAGAAACAACCAAACCTCAGGGTAGCTCTTTCTGTCCACCCAGGGACTCAGTCGGAATGAAAGGACACGTTCAAGATGCCCCCGCCTGATTCAGTCACATCCTCAGAGACACTCTCTTTTGTTTGACATCAGGAATTTGCTCCAGTTTCTGAAACGGTTGCTCACCTCCGTGACAGAACGCAGAATTATTCCTGTTTCCCTGTTGTTTCCTGCAGGACAAACATTGACCTAAAATCCCTTTGTCAATAAATCTGGAAGGAACCCGTCCTCACATGAGTGTCTTTTCCGGCTCTGCTGCTGTTGTTTGTAGCCTCAAAGCCACGGCAGGATGTTTCTCTCCTGAGTCTCTCAGGACTGCTCATCCCTCAGATGTCCTTGAACAGCTAAACAGGAATGAGGCAATGCTCTAGAAGCCTCCTAGCCTACGTTCAAGGAGAATGAAATACCTCCCTATGCCCCACCATGTACCTTTGCCTTAGAACTATATATATATGTATGTGTGTGTATATATGTATATATATTCACACATGTGTATATTTACATGTGTATGTACACATATAAACACGTGTGTGCGTGTGTGTCTTCGGAGCTTTATCTACCACTACAGCCCTACACAAACACTGCAACAAAACTATTCAGTTCAGTGCTGAGGGCCACTTTTTCCTGAGTGTCTGCTATGCACCGAGCAAGATGCTAGTGTCATGTAATCCTACATGATAGGTGCTATTTTACAGATGAGTAAACTGAGGCTCAGTTCACACAGCAAATAAGCGTCTGAGCTGAGAGGTGAGCTCAGCTCCATCTGGCTCCACCGCCTTTCTCCTTGTCTCTTTCCCTGCTTCTTACTCGGGCTGCTTCCTTGTAGAAGGCTCTTCCCCTTGCTCCTGACATGCCCGTTTTTAGAACCCATTGAGTTCAGCTTCTTGCTGGAACCCTCATTTCCCCAGGCCTCAGAGCCTTTCCCCTTGGTGGGTGTTGGAACTGGCTCGTACCTGCTCATGCCACCTCCCAAGAGCGCACTGTGGCATCTCTTCCTACTCCGTGTTCAGTGGCACCATGTTGGGAGCTTGGAATTGGCTGGAGGGGGGCAGTATTTATACTGCGGAAATTGTCAGTCAGTACAAATCAGGGCTCTTTTTTTGGAAAGAAACACTTAACAGCACAACACTCTCTTCTAAAAATTTAAACTTACATCTATTTGCAATGTATTGAGCCCTTTCCAGATTAGTTATTCTTCACACACACAGGCCCCATGTCTCAGTTATGTTATAGAAACTTCCTAAGGGGAGGACTTTATTCTGCTACCTCTTTTCTGTCTTGAGAAACCCAGTGCTGTGGAACCAAAGGCTTTAAGGAGCACTTGGGCGACAGATGGGGAAGCAGGGAATGTGCAGATTCCCCGTATAGCACCCTGAGTATTCACTCCTAGATACAATCCATTCTGCAGCTTTTATCAAAAACTCCCAAAACAACAAATGTTGGCGTGGATACGGAGAGATACGAACACTCATACACTGCTGGTGGGACTGCAAACTAGTGTAACCTCTATGGAAAATAATATGGTGATACATCAAAGAGCTGAAAGTAGAACTACCATTTGATCCAGCAATCCCACTACTGGGCATCTACCCAACGGAAAAAATGAGATTCTACAAAAAAGACATTCTGTACTAGAACGTTTACAGCAGCACAATTCACAATTGCAAAGATATGGAAACAGCCCAAGTGCCCATCAATACATGAGTGGATTAATAAAATCTGGTATATGTATACCATGGAGTACTACTCAGCCATAAAAAATGGTGAACTGCCTACTGGATTATCCCGGATAAAGCTGGAGTCCACTCTTGTAAGTGAAGTATCACAAGAATGGAAAAACAAGCACCACGTGTACTCACCATCAAATTGGTACTAACTGATCAACACTTACATGCACACATGGAAGTAGCATTCACCGGGTGTCAGGCAGGTGGAAGGGGGGAGGGGGGTTGGGTAAATTCACACCTAATGGGTACGGTGCACACAGTGGGGGGATGGGCACGTTTGTAGCTCTGACTCGGGTGGTGCTAAGGCAATTTATGTAACCAAAGCGTTTGTACCCCCGTAATATTCTGAAATTAAAAAGAAAAAGAAGGAAAAAAATCCATTCTGACCCACCTCTCCTGCTGTGCCCACTCATGCTTAAAATTGGGTGAGATAAAACCCAGCTTTCATCCTTCCTAACCCACCCACCCTGCCCCACGCTCCCTGCCCTCCCACACAATTCCCCAGCTTTTCAGGCCTGGGCTTAGTTCTGTCTTTACTTTGTTCCCTCACCCCTTATGTTAGTTTCCCAGGGCTGCTGTAAAAAATGACCACAAACCAGGTGGCTTAAAACAACAGAAATTGATTCTCTCGCAGTTCTGGAGTCTAGAAGTCCAAAATCAAGGTGTCCGCGGGGCCATGCCCCCTCTGAAGGCTCTAAGGAAGGAGACTTTCTTGCCTCTTCCTAGCTCCTGGTGGCTGCTGCAATCCTCGGTGTTCCTGGGCTGCAGCTGCATCGCTCCAGTCTCTGCTCTGTCGTCACATGGCCTTCTTTCTTGTCTCTGTGCCTCTCAACTTTCCCTGTTCTTAGACGCCAATCATATTGGATTTATGGCCTACCCCAATCCAATGTGATCTCATTTCAACTCGATCCATCTGCAAAGACCCTATTTCCAAATAAGGCCACATTCACAGGTATCAAGAGTTAGGACTTTGGCCGGGTGTGGTGGCTCACGCCTGTAATCCTAGCACTCTGGGAGGCCGAGGCGGGCGGATCGCTCAAGGTCAGGAGTTCAAAACCAGCCTGAGCAAGAGCGAGACATCGTCTCTACTAAAAATAGAAAGAAATTAATTGGCCAACTAAAAATATATAGAAAAAATTAGCCAGGCATGGTGGTTCACACCTGTAGTCCCAGCTACTGAGGCTGAGGCAGAAGGATCGCTTGAGCCCAGGAGTCTGAGGTTGCTGGGAGCTAGGCTGATGCCACTGCACTCTAGCCTGGGCAACAGAGTGAGACTCTGTCTCAAAAAAAAAAAAAAAAAAGAGTTATGACTTGCACTTATCTTTTTGGAGAACACAGTTGTTAATCCACAACACCATTCCAGCTGTCAACACTTAATTTTTCGCTAACGTGCCTAGATCTGCTGCTTCCATCACGTGGAGAATGCAGACACTCTTTAGAAACTTTCTCAGACTCTAAGGAAAGATGAGAACACACAGCTTCCCTGTGGGTTTTCTAGCACCCAGACACCTTCCTGGCTGAGTGACCACTTCCTAGACAGGTTTCTGATCTGACTTTTGTACTGCTCCAAGCAGCCACGGATAGATTAGGGTTTTTCAGTCAGCTCTATCTGGGCCCCTTCCCGGTGGATTTTCCTAGAACATGATGTCTCACAAAATATTTATTAATTCAGCCAAACGAAATGGTCAGGCGAAAATGCCAATAAAATGATGTAGGAGAAAGAGTACTGAGGGCATCCTTTCCTTTGGTTCATTTTCCTCCAAATCTCTACAAAAATACAGAATTCTGAGTCCCATCCTGGAAGCAGTAAATTAGAATTGGAGAAAAGGGATTCAGAAATCTACATGATTCTAAATTATTCTGTTGAATAGCTGATAGTTTACATGGTCTGGAAATCCGTGTGTAAAAGCATATGCGCAGCAAAGCAGACTGCTCCTCCAAGGGCCTGTCCTCAGCCGCTTTCCTTCACCCTGTCCTCTAGATTGTTTATTGTTTTTTATTTTTCCTTTATGTAAATACACATTTCCTTCTTTCCTGCAAAATTTAAATATATATGTATATAGGCAACCTGTTATTTAATTTTTTTATTTCACACTAAACCCTGAAGATCCCTTCATGTTTAGGAGTGCACAGATAGATATTCTCATCATTCTTTTTTATACTACATAAAGTTCCATTGTGTGTGTCTCCTATACAGTGAAATAATTAGTATCCTATTGCTTTATACTTGGGCTAGTTCCAATCTTTGTGCTATTACAAACAATGAGACAATGATGATTGTCTGCATGTGTCATTTACTATGTGTACAGGTGTGTCTGTGGGATAGATTATTGGAAGTGGATTTCTGGATCAAAGGGCAAATGCATCTGTAACTTTGATGGCTGTTGCCGGCTGCCTCTCCACAGGGACTGTGTCAACAATGCATCAGAGTTTATTTCCCTTTTACCAACAGAGAGAGCCAGGTGTTTGCCAATTTGACAGGTTAGAAATGGGATCTTGCTATAGTTTTATTTTGTTTCTCTTATCATATATGAGGCTGAGCATTTTTTCATGTTTAAGGGCAGATAAACTACATTTTTAACAAAATTCTTTGATGATCTTTATGCTTTTTTTTTTTTTTGGAAGACAAAATTCACTCTCTGTCACCCAGGCTGGAGGGCTGTGTCACCATCATAGCACACTGTAGCCTCAAACTCCAGAGCTTAAGTGATCCTCCTGCCTCAGCCTTTTGCTCAGCTGGGACTACAGGTGCAAGCCACCACAGCCAGGTAATTTTTAAAGATTTTTTTTGTAAAGATGGGGTCTTGCTCTGTTGCCCAGGATGGTCTATGAACTCATGGCCTCAAGTGATCCTCCAGCCCCAGGCTCCCAGAGTGCTGGGATTACAGGTGTGAGCCACTGCGCCTGGCCAACATTAGCTCTCTTAAAGTCTCTAGCCTAAAGCTAAATAATTGGCTGGGCGTGGTGGCTCAAGCTTGTGATCCTAGCACTCTGGGAGGCCAAGGCAGGAGGATCACTTAAGGTCAGGAGTTTGAAATCAGCCTGAGCAAGGGTGAGACCCCATTCTACTAAAAATAGAAAGAAATTAATTGGCCAACTAAAAATATGTAGAAAAAATTAGCCGGGCATGGTGGCACATGCCTGTAGTCCCAGCTACTTGGGAGGCTGAGGCAGAAGGATTGCTTGAGCCCAGGAGTTTGAGGTTGCTGTGAGCTAGGCTGACGCCATGGCAGTCTAGCCTGGACAACAGAGTGAGACTCTGTCTCAAAAAAAACAAAACAAAAATAGGCCAAATA